>CAUYSK010118567.1:0-25976 GCA_963575035.1 Avahi laniger | reverse complement strand
CTGGAGTGCAGTGGCCTGATCATAGCTCATTGTAGCCTCAAACTCCTGGGCTCAAGTAATTCTCCTACTTCAGCCTCCTAAGCAGTTGGGACTATAGGCGTGTGCCACCACACTCAGCTAATTTTTTTTTTTTTTTTTTTTGTAGAGACAGGACCCCACTATGTTGCCCAGGCTAGTCTCAAACTCCTGCCCTCAAGCGATCCTCCTGCCTCGGCCTCCCAAAGTAGTGGGATTATAGGGTGAGCCGCTGTGCCTGGCTGGAAAGTCTAGTTTCTAAAGATACCCTTTATTAATGTTTATTAGGAAGCAAAAATCCAATTAATGGGACAGTAAAAAGGAAAGAAGTTAGGAAACCAAGAAAGTAGTTCAGCAAACTATTTCAAGAACTGGCCTCCCCAGTCAATGGTTAAGTCATGCATAGGCAGCAGTGACAAACAATCCTGTAATTTGGAAGCTGATTCTTTTATAACAAAGAAACTTGATTGGTACCTATTGGTTATCAATTAGGTTAGAAATCAAAAAAGGATTCTCTTTTACTCTCTTCAAGAAACTAGTAGAATTTGTCTAGAAATGTTAGTGTAAGTGGAGGAAAATTAGAGGTAGTAAAGTATAAATTAAAATTCAAGGAAATATAAACTAACCAGGATGTTGGTTTTATTTTTGATAAAAATAAACATATTACAAATGTTAAATGAAGTACGTATTGTAGCCTTTGCTTCTCTGGGGCAACTGATAAATGGAACTTTTCAGAAAGCTTGTCTCTGAAGTTTTAATACACTTATATTTTAGCTGGAGATCCCATTTGAGGAACTAGAATGTAAGCTCCATGAGGGCAGGGATTTTTTTGTGTTTTGTTCATTACTGTATTCCCAGCGCCTGCAACACTGTCTCTGTGTAGTTGATACTTAATAAATATTTGAAGAATGAATGAATGAATGAAAAAAATGAGCAAATGAATGAATGAGCCATATTATAAAATTGCATTATTAAGCACTCATTATTGAATTATATACGGTCTTCTGTGCATTAGGAACTTTCCTAACCTCACTAGCAATTCTCTATTTAAAGAGAGGAAATTTAAAATGGGGGGAATATACATCTGGTCATAAAGTCAAGGGGTTTCACTATTATACTTATTCAACATAGAGAAAATGCAGGAAATTACCGTTTTTCAAGAGGCAGGCAATCCTGAGCATGTGTCTTTTACTCACTTGGATATAGATCAAAGAGAATATGTTTTATAGTATGATACTTCATTTCAAAATAATTTTGACCATTTCTTAGAAAGTATAGGGCTTTTTTTTCCTTTCTAAATGTGTGATTAAAGAAAAATTATAGCATTCACAAGTGTGAATATGGACCAAGTTTTTTAGGGATAAAAGAATGGTTTGATTTATAGAAATTAACCTCTCAGGAATCAGCCTATTCTGTAAGATGATGTACAACTATATAAAATATTATCTTCCCAATTAAGGAATGTCTGATTTTTAAGGTCAGTAATTTAATTCAGTTATGCGTAGATTGCTTGAACTACTATATAAACATTGTTCACTGGGTTAGGGGAGGAAGACAATCAGGAAGGGGAGGTAAAGAGCAATAAAACATAGCCTTAAAACAACATTTATAATAAAACCTCAATAAGTCAGAGAAAAGTGAGGAATGAGCAGTAAGAATTTGCTTAGAACTCAAAGAATTATTTGGAACTAACTAAAATGGATATGTTTGTGGAGCTATCTTTGGATCTTTGGATCAATTTGGAATTTAATTTTGGGGGTCATTTTTAATGCTTTCTAAATGCCTTTTATCTTACATTTTCAAGAATTGAAAACATGAAATCTTAAGGTTTTGTTCTTGAAAGTAAAATAATCATCCAATCACAATGACTGTATATTACCTATGTGAAGAAAGTGGCCAAGGGTGGGATGCTTTTTCCTCTTAGACTGAACAGTTTTGTTGTTGTTTTGTTTTTGGTTTTGTTTTTGATAACTAAGACAGAAGAAAATAAGGAAAACAAAGAACAAGAATTGATAACTACAGAGTCCTTGTAAATATGAGATACAATGTGTTTAAAATAGCACAGTGTCTGCCACATAATAGGTAATCAATAGAATCATTTATTAGAATATCTTCCGTGATTCATTGGAAGATTAAAAATATATATTTTTAAGTGTATTAGGAGAAAAGGTGACCAACATTGAAGGTATACATAAGAAAGGTTTGCAATGAAGAAAGTGATTTTATGCTATAAATTCCCAAAATTGTTAGTTATTTAATCCAATAAAAGCATACTTATATTTTACAAACATAGATTCTTTCTATAGAGCATTTCTTAATAACGACAAGATGTCTTTTTTTGTCTTATAATTTTATTTTAATATATTTAAAATACTGACTTTTAAAAACTTTTCATTGTCATAGCATGCCCTCCAAAGCACCAAATATAGTTTCAGTTGTTTTTCTATATTTCTATATTACATTAATATTCTATATTAAATAGGATATAAAATACAAATCAATAATGGGTTCAAATCATAGATGATAGATGTCTTGAGAAAAGGAGGCCAAATTGTATTTAACTTTGATTACTTAAGTATATTACTGTCCATGGTTATCATGGATGTCATTTCTTCAAAGAGTCATCATTCATATGAAACCGTATCCCAAATATATGTTCACATTTTGAACAAATGTAAATTTTTAATGTATTTTCAGTGCTATAAGATTTTAAATTATATTTGTAAATTTAAGTTACTTTTTCTTAATATCTTTCTGCTATCTCAAAAGCTTGCTAAAGCATTCACTTTGTTATTTTTGTGAGCATTTTTGTCATTTGTTATAGCTTGATTTTATTACTAGTTGATCTTCTGGATAACAGTATAAATATTACCATGAATTTATATTTTTAAATATTTTGCAAAGTTTGATAATTCTAAATGGTCATTTAAAAGGCACAGCATCAAATTTCTGTATTTGTTTCTGCTATGAAATCAGGCAGATACAAAGAACTATTTCTAAGCTTCAGCATGCATATTGAAACAAACACCTTGAATATTTTGAAGGGTTTTGTATGGTACCACATAAGTAGCACTCTTCAGGACTTGGCTTTGCTACTGAATAGCAGCACATTTATTTAGAATTCACAATTCTGTGACTTAAACTGTGATTAAATTGTTAGTTATCTTCTTAAAGCTAATCTACCAAAGAATTTTAAATGAACCTTGCAATATTCATTCATGATGGTAAGTATTTTTAAAGGGATAACCATGACAGAACCAGGTTTTGCCACTTACCCGCAGTATTGAGACCCTTGGCCTTCAGCATACTGAAAGAAGCAAACCTGGGAGTGATAATGCTATATACATAAGAAAGGTATTTATAAAATAAAGTAACAAATTTTTGTTTCAGAGTTTCATTAAATGGAGATATAAAATTGAGTGTTATGCTGTTTGCGGTATGTAGTTGCTTAAACCATTGAATTACAATTCTTTATTTTTAAAGTATGAAGTAAAGGTTGGTTGTTTATAATCTAAATAAAAGACACACATGTGTTATGAACCAAAAAATGGGCTAAAATATGATCTGAATTAGATCTGTAAAATTAGTGACTTAGTTGGATTTCCATCTGGAAATGAATGAAATGTTTGGAGTAAATATTTGTAGAGTAGTAGACCTTGAAAAAATTGAGTTTTTGATGAAGAATCAGGATTACTGCAACACTCTTTCTTACCGTTAAAATGCTAGCACAGGGGTCAGCAAACTACATCTTATGGGTACCTTTTACCTACATAATAATTCTCTAGCCTGCAATATAAGAATGGTTTTTGTATTTTTAAATGATTGGGGGGAAAATCAAAAGAATATTTCCTACATACGAAAAGGAAATTAAATTCTAATTTATGTCCGTAAAGTTTTATTGCAGTACAGCCATGTTGGTTTGTTTATATGTTGCCCTTGGCTGTTTTTCACTACCGTGGCAAGTTGAGTAGTTGCAACAAAATCATATGGTCCACAAGGCCTAAAATATTTACTGCCTGGGCCTTACAGAAAAGGTTTATCCACTCTGTGCTAATACCGCACAGCTATCAAAAAGCAGTTTGGTGAAAAAGCACACTTTACATATGCTCCTTAGTACTAGACTATAGAAAGAAATAGGGCCCTCACCAGGAGAGGGAGAAGCCAGTTGTCTTTCTGAAGAAAGTTATTATCAAATGTTGATGGTATAACATTGTCACTGGCCGCTTCCCTGCATGCTGATACTCTTGTTTGAATGATTTTGGCATGTGACAGCCCCTAGATAAATTGGATAAAAACTGGCTTTTGATTTTGATAGGAAATGTTACTGGAATCTGTGTGTTGATTAGCAGAGTTGCCTGAATAAGATTTTCCACCATGCTCAAGAGAAAAATAAAGATCTGCTTTACTTATTAAGTAAATATCTGTTAAGCTTTTGCTAAATCAAAAGCATTGCATTGGATGTTATGGGCACTTGCAAAAATCATGTAATTGAGACAGATCAGGAGATAACTTGTTTGGGAAACTTAATTTAACATGTAACTACTACCATTTGTTGAGCGTTCACTATGTGCTGGACTCTCGTGCTAAGCTTTAGCACATTATCTCCCTTCAGACTCATACCATCTTGTGAGATAGCTGTTGCAGATTAGGAAATGAGCAGTTTGACCAATGCTGTGCAGCTAGGAAATGGTAGAGTCTACATCTTACATACCAGTTTCTCTGACTCTCCAAAGCCTATGCTCCTAACCCTTGTATTACTTTACTCATGTAAAGTTAAATACCTTTATTAGAGCCTAAATGTCACATAGAATGATAAGAAATTCACAAAAGAGTGTATGATTAGTCTGAAATGGGTGAAAAAGAAAATACTATGAATTGAGAGAGCTTCGTCTATGGCATAATAGTTTGTGCTAACTGGTCACAAAGCATGAAATTCAGAAAACGTTATTTCTCTTACATAGTTTTTGGTATTAAGTGGGTAATGAGATACTTTAATCCATTTGTCCATTCATCATGTGACATTGATGATGTACCTCCTGTATGCCCAGGAATGAAACAGAAGACTGGTGTGTACTTTGTGAGTGCTTAAAATTTAAAATAGGGAAATAAGACACTAAATTGCTGTGTAGTGATTCCAGAGCCTCATGTGTAAAAATGTTTTGCCCTCATTGAAAGCCAGTCTGCCATGATTGATATACCCAGGTACAATTAAGATATGACTGTAATTGAAATAACCTATTTTTTTTTTGAAATAACCTATTTTGAATGAGTCTGGAAAGTCCATCTCTTATAAAGAAGTTTATTTGAAAGCTTTCTCACCTTCTCCTAAAATATTAAAATCAATTGTTTGAGAAGTTTTGACCCACAGAATGAGGGTGTCCATATCTGTGTTCGTTCTGCATCAATTTTAAATGTTTTTCTGAAGGCACTAACTAGATGTGATCATATTGTAAATTATTGTTCTAGAGAGGAAGTGTCCTGAATTAATGATATCATAGAGTTACAATTTCACCATTTTATTCTGTAGACAGCTTTCTTATGGAATAATTTTAAACTTGAGGCAATTTTTTAAATCCTTGGATCTTTTAATACGTCAAGGTATAACATTAGTCCCTAGAATGAAAGCTATGTAAAAGCACAGTGCTTGGCGTATCATAGGTGTTATACTTGTATCTATTGAGTAAATTGTCTAGGTCTGGACCTGAAAATTTAGCCAGCTAACCTGTAGGGTAATAAAGACTGTGAGGTATGTGGCTATGTATATACAGGAATAAGGGCTAAATGGGGCCATTGTGTGTTGCACAATTCCTGGGGAGGGTCCCTGGGGTTGCAAACAGAAGGAGATGGAGGGAAGTTTTTAATTCTGTTATTTGACTCATAATGTATATGTTTTATTTATGTCTTAAAAGAATGCAATTCAGTGACTGTTCTATTCTGACATTAAGCTTAATGATTGAACTTTAAAAATTGAACTCTTATATGTAGAGATTTTTTTGATAGACATGTTGATCTATTTTTATACAATATAAGTATTTCTGACATAGTATGCATATACTTTTGGTTTTGGGAAAAGAAGTTAATCTAAGAGAAAACTCCCACTTTTCCCCAAAGTATGGAAAAGTTTAGAACTTTCTTCTTCTTAACATTTTAACATAAATGAGTTTCCCAGCTATTAAGAAAATAAAAACTTCCTGAGGTAGAAATTACAAAATATCACTTAAAGAGGCTTAAAAGGAAAAATGAAATATAGAAATATAGAAACTTAAGAGTGGGCCCACCATAAGAACACTTCCTCTTTATTCTCCACCCCTTAAGTGATACTGCTCCCAGCTCCCAAAAGGAGGCACTGCAGATCATCTCTTTGATGATATGGGATTTTTTTTGTATTGTTTTGTTTTAGGTCTCTGGCTGAGAGAAGATACACTTTTCCCCCCAACCTATGCCTCCCAAACATTGTTCTCTTGACCCAAGATCATGGTTAGAGAAATTTGGTCTGAATGTAGGAGTGGATAAAATGAAATTGTGATTGAAGGGAAGAAATACTTTGTAAAATGTTATTAAGACTCCAGAATATGGTATATTGATCAGTGATCTGTTCTAAGAGAAGCTGAGCAGTTTTTTCTCTTCTAGAAACTGGTAAAAACTGCTTTATTTTAAAAAATATTTATTAGAGGAAAATGTCAGAAAATCTTACACTGAAGCAGTAGCAAAGGTATTACATAGAATAGGTTGTGGTTGGGAAAGCCTACAGTTCTTATCCAGAACAGAGGGACAGGGCTTGTGGCCTGAGGACAGTAGAATGTTAGTTCCATTTGGTTACTGTCTGCTGAAACTAGGTCTTGGTTCTAGAATGGAGATCAGATCATAAGGGAATTGAATTGAAATGTCAGTGGAACTCAATTTCGTGGTTTCTTCCCAGTTTCTTCTTGGCTTATCTGTTCTTCATTGGCTTGCATCCTCTCTGACACTTTGTTATATGCACTCCCAAGCAAAGCCAAATTATTGATTTGTCATTTTCAGCCTTGGAGGCCCAGTGGAGTATGTCTTTTTCCTCCCTTGTTGAGTTTATTAATGGTGCCTCTCTTGCCTAGTATAGTATAGTAATCTTTATTGGCCTAAGATGTCAATATATAGTCTGTGGTTTCTATGGCAATGATAACCTTTTACAGTTCTTCTCCTCTTTTCCTGTTTTCAAAGTCAGACCTCAGTTTAGTTATTAAGGCTAAGCAAAAATTTCATCCGTACAGCACAGTGAGTAAAAAGGACCTCACACTGGAAATAAAATCCACGGGAGCCCCAACCCTGCCCGGATTTGCCTAAAGAACCTAGACCAGTGACTAATCTTTCTGAACTTCAGAAACTTGAGATGAGACTATTTCTAAGACCTCTTCGGATTTTAACATTGTTCACCTCAAAACTGAACAGGCACAAATGTGTTTAGCTCTATCAGACAGTTATGTCTGCTGCCATTACTTGATTCATGGAAGACCACATACACAATTGGAAGTTTTTGTTTTGTTTGTTTGCTTTGTTTTAATAAAGGAGAAATGGTGTAAGGATATACTTGGGAATTATAAGTATTAGGTGCTCGAACATTTCCATGATATATATGGCATCTTGTCCTTTAGTTAAGTATTCTGTGGTCATCTTATCAAATCACATTGTCACTTCCTAGAACCTAGGAAAAGATTGGTTTTCCATTTTGGGGAATGGATCTCTCTCCAGACCCTGGTTGTTTCTACTCGGTCTACTGAGATAAACTGATTGTATTAATACATGCTTATTTCAATCTAGTGTCTACTTTGTTACCTCATAACCCTTCTCTTTCCTCCCTAGCCTCTACCCCATTTCCAAAACCAGTCTCTTGACTGCACCGACATGAGACCTTGTGTTCATAGTGCTCATCTCATGAAAAAAACAGACAAGTTAGGTGAAGGGCTAGACCTTAGATAAGTGATCTTGTTAGGAAAGATCAAAGTGTGTGCCCTGGAACTCATCTGTATTTACACTTATGAGACGAAAGCATTACCTTCCACACCCAACAGGTCCAGTCTGTATTATATAATCCTTTTTACCTTACCAGACCTACTCTTTCTTCCTGACCACCTTATGCTGCACCCTGCTTGGCTGCTTAGTCCCTCCTGCTTTAACTAGACTTTCTTGACTTGATACCTTATCCACTTAGATCTTATATGGCTGCCTCTTCTGACTTTCAAAGTTCGATTCCACATTTTAACTGTTTCTGGCCAGTTATGTCTTGTTATTACTCATATTCCATTAGAAGTTTTTCTGGAACCTTTCACAGATGCCCATTTGGAATTAAGTTGTACTGGCCTGGCTTTTGTGCACATTAGCATAAATGATTGATGTTAAGAGAATGCCCACTTTGCTATCTATCCACTTGTCCCCAAGCCCACCCAATTTAAATTATCAGAAAAGATTGCTGACACCACTAAGAACCTATCTGGTTTCAGTTTCCACATGTTTTGCTTGACCAGATTTGAACATAGTTCAAAGTCTAAGCTGAAGTTTTACTAGTACCTAGAGAATGCTTCATCCTGGAACATGCTGGAAGAAGAATAATTGGGTCGGGGGTTTTTTTGAAAATTATTTCTCTGACTCTTCTAGTTCTTCATATGCTCTGAGGAAAGGATGGTTTATTTCCTGGCCACAATTAAGTTTTAGGTGCTCTAGAGCTCATGGAGGGCTGAGAAATTCCCTTGTAACCAAAAACCCATCTTCAAATTGTTAGCATTCCCACTATACCATAAACTACCACCTTAGTATTATCTGGGTTCTGCAGTTTCCCCACGATCCTCTGGTCTGACTGCTGTCTCTCCCACAGGTCAGGAGTCTTATACCAATGACAGAGGTCTCAGATCTTGTTTTCGTAGATCCTTACACACTCCTGCAAGAGCTGCAGCGCCAGAAACAAAAAGCTTAACAAAAGCATGTAGTCATAAAGACTAAAGACTCCAACAGGCAGATGCACAATACCTGGTTCATTGACCTAAAACTTGATCAGTTGAGGATGCAGTATTTTTTATGTGACTTAATTCTATAGTTAAATTTATAGCCGATGCCCCTAGAAGAGTACAGAAAGAGATGGCCTCTTCTACTCTGAGGATTCAATCTACCACCAGTATCCCTTCTGGCCAGGCACAGTGTCTGTGTAACAGAGGGCACTGTCTTTTTTTCTTTTTTAGCAGATCCAACCAGCTATGCCACAGGGTATATTTGCTGACCTATGGCTGAGGAATCTCCAACAAGAACCATGAGGCAGAACAACTTCCAGCTCCACTTGGCATTGCTCTTACATCCTGGAAGGACCTAAGATGCCTTTGCAGGGTGCCAGGACTTGGCACCCTCCAACATATCAAGGCTTTGGAGCACGGTACTGGAGTCATTAAAAGGCACCATGGAGAACATGTTTCATTACTCTTGGCTTTCCAACCCCATGTCTTAAAAGCTATCTGGTGCTCTGTTAAACCTTCATATGGATCAAGGACTGTGGTAACAGCCACTACCAGCTCCTTCCCTGCTGACCTGAAAATTTTTTCACAGGACTCAATTCCAAACCTTTCCCTGTCTTGTAATCACATTTTTATTCTCATTTTGGTCAGTGTGTTCACCATAATGCCCTTTTTAACCATGCCAGATGCCTCAAGGCTGCAAAACCTTGGTTAGGTCATGTTGCTCATTTACATAGCCTCTCAGGATACCCTTTTGGATTGAAATCCTAGATTTATGTTCTTTTATCTTTACCCTCTCACTCCCAGACTGATATCTTAATGGAGAAAGTAGACCAGAGACTCAAGTAGTATGCTTTTTAGAACCCTAACAGGGTTACTGAAGTCCCTCCATAACAAATTAAATCACAAATCCAGGCATCCTACTATAGACATTCTAATAGACTATGGTTTAAGAAGGGTCAACTTGTGCCTGAAGGGAAGATACCCCCAGATTGTCCTATTGTTTTATATCTTGAGATGGCCTTCCTGGGAAGGGTTTACCAGCCACCTTATGGCTATGCTCCATCCATAAAGTATCAGGCACCACACACCTCTAGAAAATTTAAAGGAAAACACAAAGCCACACTCTGATGTTAGTGATTGGGCACTAACATTTTTCAACTATCCCCTAGCTTGAGCCTAGATGTTCTCTGAGGTCATTAATGACCATTTCCTAATTGATAGTTAAACTCTCATTCTTGAGAATGGGTGTCTTTCCTACCTTCCCTTTGTAGATGCTTGTTTCACTCTCTTGGCCCCTTGGCCCCTGTCATTTCTATGGTGCTCTTGCTGCCATAGAATCAAGCTTCGTAGCACTCCAAACGTTAATGGTACTCACATATTCAACACTGAGTTTGGTGGGAGCAAGGACTTTCTCTCCCTCACTATAGTATCTTCATGTTTTAAAACCGTGTATGGTACTCAGTGGGCTCTCGGATATTTGCTAAATACATAAACCTGGGAATGCAAATAGGAGTTTTGCCTTTTTGCCCTTCCTTGCCTTCTTCCTGATTTTGATACTGTCTAACTAGACATGCGCTATCTCCAATCTCTTCTCACCTACCTTGCTTCTGAACAACGTGATAGTTTTGCCCATACTAATGTGATCTTTGTTCACCTGCTGATTGCAAAGGATGGGAGGTAAAATAATCATTGCTATATCCCCTCATTTTACTGAAGGGCCAGAGAGGTAAAGCGAGTTGCTCAAGATTAATCAACAACTGTACTCCGTAATATTCCATTTGCCTGCTTCACCAACTAGGTTGGCTACCCACTCATTTTATTTCTGATCACCACCTTATTCCCTCTTTCGAGGTTGTTAGATGTCGGCCTTACTAACTTTGGGAACGGGCCACAGTCTAGACTTCAGCCCATAATAAGCTTATAGAATCTTCTGTCCCATCTCTTGTATAGAATTAGGATTTTTCATGGTAGTAAGCAATTTCAGGGATTTGTGACCTATGGCTATACTGAGATATACTTTATTAAATGCCTACATGATTGGTACACTAATCCTGTCCTTTGGTAGATTTACATCTTTGGTTGAATATGGTCAGGAAACATTATCCAAAATCCTCTTCCAAGTCTCACCCATGACCAGGGCAAGCACCTGGAGCCAGTGTTAAGAGTATTTCTCAGTTCTTCTTGGAGAGTAATCATGTGTTCTGTCCATCCATACCCCTACCACCACCACCATCACCTTGTTCTCGATAATGTATCTATATCCAGTACAGGCAACTGTTTCTCTCAAGTTATCACTCCTCCTTCCTAAGTCAAAATAATTTTCCAAGCTACCAGGAGCTTTCAGACATCAGCTTCTGGCCCTCCAGTGCCTGAGACTTTTGCCCCAGGTTTTAGTTTCCTTCCCATGCTGAAGGTCTTGATTTGGCCTTGTGTGTTTATCAAAACCAGTGACTAGTCCTTGACTGAAGCAACCCATCAGCCAGCCAGTCTTTGCTGTAGCACAAAAGACTAGGTAACTTGGAAAATACATTACTATTTTCCCCAAGGAAATAGTGATAAGGTCCCAACTAGTTTAACGCAGTGAGAATGGTGATGGGATGAATATAAGGTATAGTGCGAAGGAAATTGCTTGTGTTTTTGTTGTTAAGGGAGGAAGAATTGGAGTCAGAATTAGTGCAGATTTAGTGTCTGGGTGGCTGGGAAAATAATAACATCATTAGCAGAGAAAGACAGAAAAACATAGAGAACAAGGGGCTTTGGCCAGGGCTTTGGCGAGGGGTCAGGGGTGGAGGGATAAACATAGTATGGGACATAATCAGTTGGAAGTTCCACTGAACTTCCTAATAAGATTATGTTTATTAGACAGTCAGAAATAGGGAGCTGGAGGTCAGGAAAGAACCCTAGGACAGAATTTTAGGTTAGGAAATTACCCATACCAAGCTAGTTTTGAAGTCACAGCATTGTTCATGCGTAGAGTAAGATATGGGTAGAGCCTTCAATAGACACATGCCCATTTAAGGATGGGAAGGGGAGAGAGGACTATAGTTTCAAGAGGTTAAAGTTTGGGCACTCATATCTTTTAAATGGGTAGGAAGTGGGGCAGGTTGAGGGGAAGGATCCAGGGGATGGAGCAGAGTAAACCTGTAAGAAAGGTATGGGGAGGTAGTTTTGGGATGAAGGTAGAAGAGCTTTGGGCTTGAAGTACCCAACTTCAGCATGACAAGAGTGAAGAAAATGGTAAAATTATGGAGACATTTCAATAAGAAATGGGAAGTTGACAACTTAAATCCCAGAAAGCAAGCAAGGTCCCTACAAAGATGAGAGGAGAGGAGCTCAGAGGGGTGGAAAGCATGAGGGAGGTAGGAAGAATTTGAAGTAGGAGGTAGCCACCATGAGGAATATGGGCATCTCCTGCAGGTGGACAAGGCTGGTGGACTAGCAGTGAGGGTCCCGCCGAGGAGGGGTGGGTTACACTGAGAGTAATCAGCCAGATTTGATGGTTTTTCTACTACAACATCAGCAGCTTGTAATCTGGAGCAGGAATAGTTAAGTGGTGGGAGGATAGTGAGAAAAGGGAATCTATCTGCTAAGTAGAGAGTCCGAGCAGGACATCCTTGTCAGGAAGAAGGTATAGGAGGGATAAAAAGAGTAGGTAGACTGAGAAAGGGAGGGGTTTCAGAGATAGAGGTGACAATTACGCACACCCGAAAGTGGGTGTGCGTAAAAGTAAGGAGGATTAGGTTTGGTCTGGAGTGAGGAGTAGGTCAATCAATATATAAATCTTCTTTGGCCACTATAAAATACTACGTAAAAATTACCATTCTTAACCCGCAGCAAAAGTGTGATTCCCTGTTCTTAACAGTCGATATTCTTCTCTCTGGTCACTGTTAATTTCAACTATATCTTCTCTTTTCCTGTTTGGCTAGAACATCCTGAGATTTCTTACCCTCTGTGTTCTGAGGTCAGCCTTCCAAAACCTCTCATTTTACTCTAGGTCAGTGATCTTCAACCTTGGCTTCACACTGGCCTCACCTGAGGAACTTCTTTAAAAAGTATAGGTGCCTGGGCCCTACCCTGGAGAACCTAATTTAATTGGTTTGCTGTGTGGCCTGGACATAAGGAATTTTTTAAAAAGCTCCCCAGTTCATTCTTCTGTGATGCTAGTGTTAAGATCCATTGGTCCAGGTGTTCTCCCTGGTGAGAATAATGATTCCCATTAATGAGTTGCCCATATGGGGAACTACCTGGTGAGTACAAGACTACTGCTTTAACCAGAGCTGTATTACAAGTGTGGCTAAGCATGTGGACTCTGGAGTCTGATGCCTGGATTCTAATCTCAGCTCTGTAATTCCAGGAAAGCTCTGTATTATCTGGATACTGCCTACAAAAGAGTGAGGGTTAAATGAGAGAACATAAAATGCTTAGCACAATGCCTGGCACATAGAAGAACTCACCAAATATTAGTTGTTTTTCTTAACATTTGTGTTATGATTGCATTACCACTTTATTCTAACACAAAAAGACTATTTTTCCATAGGCCCATACAAGTCAAACTTAATTTCCTTCACACTGTTTATTTTGTATCTAGACATTGCTTAATGAAAGGACATTACAGGCCATCTTATTTTCAAGTTACAGCAGTAAAGCTTCATGATCATGGCACTTACATGTAGCAGGACTTGGTTCTATAGTGAAAGATGGCAAGGGTTTTCTAAATATTTAACTTAGTTTTAATTGCTTGGTAAGAAAGGAGCCACAAGGTGGCTCTGTCAGAAACCCACAGAATTCATTTGATGAGAGCTGAGTGGGAACTATGATTTCTTTAGAATTTCACTGTGGCAGCAACCTGTCCAATGAGTGTTCATTTATTTCTTTTACTTTTTCTCATGATTCTTTATTCAATACCTTTGCAATACTTAATGCCATTTAATTTTTATTTTAAATGTCTTTAAAGAAACATAACCTGCCCCTTATGCCTGTCATTCAGCCTGGCAGGTCCTTAGTGGGCTAGGCTTACCTTCCTGATGAATTGTCTTTCCCTACCGCAGATGATTGTTCAAGATGTAAAAACGCTTGCCAAAACAACATTAAACTTTTAATGGTTGTTAACATACTTGCATTTACAAGCAGTGAAGTGTGTCACCTTCATGTTGTTATTTATGCAGCATTAACCTTTTTCTCCAGATCATTGAGACTGAAAATATGATGGACCGAATTGTGACTGGCTTGTCTGAGTCTAGTGTCAAGGTGCGGTTAGCTGCCGTCAGGTATGAGCTTTAAATGGTCTGAATAAAAGTCCTTTGCCATGTGTTTAACATGTTTCCTTTCCGGTCCTTCACCGAGTAAGCACAGAATCCAAATGTTACTCAAAAATATGTTCAGGAGTATTCATACAGTGTGTAACGTTATCTAACAGCGAGCCTGGACTCCAAACCCCAAGAAGTGGTTTGATGTAATTGACTTAACAATGTAGATATACTTGAAGTGTCCGTTAGTTATTGTGAAATGCCAAGCAGTTTGTTTGAAAAGTGAAAGTTATGGCTTCTTGAGAAGCTAATTTTGATTATTCTTTGTAGATGTTTGCACAGTTTATCCAGATCTGTGCAGCAGCTTCGAACCAGTTTCCAGGATCACGCTGTGTGGAAACCTTTAATGAAGGTAAGAAGAAAGGGTCAGCAAGTAACAGCCATACCCACAGAGTTTAGTAAGCTGAGCTAGCTGACAGCACTACCTGGGTTGAGGAGTATGTCTAAATTTTGTGTAGAGCATTTTCAACATTTATCTCCTCAGATCTGATCTTCTAAGCATCTAGAAATCCGTAAACTATGTTTCTGAGGTCAGCATCTCATGTGTGAAGGAAAATTGCAGGCCTGATTTTCTTTTATTAACTAGGGCTTTTAGTTACTCATCTGATCTCTCTATGTGTTCAGTATTACACTTTAACCTTATATCCAGAGTTGTCTTTGTAATTTTTAGTTATAGAAAGAAAAGAATCAGTCATTTACAAATATAACATTTTGTTCTTAGTCTTTTGGCAATCCCTGGATATTTTTTAGCATAACATTTTTGGTGTTGGGTATTCTCTTGAGTGCCCCCCAACTCCCCAAAAAAGGTTCAGGGCAAATTAATCTGAATCAAGACTTAGAGTATGTATAAGGTTGCTACTACTAATGTTATCCCTCTGATATATTACAAAACCACAGGTCAACTTGGTCTTGAATCTATCTTTTTTTTCCATAAGGGATCATATACCTTGCACTTAGTCAACAGAGTTTTTGTTTATTTAGGTTTTTGTTGTTTTATTTTGTTTTTGAGTACCTACTATGTGCTAAGCAAAGCCTCCAGACATAGTGAGCTACCTCAAAATTTTTACTACAGAGCTCTTGCTCTCAGCTAAAAGCCTCAGGTTAGAGTATGGGCATCAGTGTGGCAGAAATAGTCAGGAGAGGCTTCAGACAGGAAGAACATAAAATGGGCTTTGAAGGCAAAAGGAAAACAGGACAGGATGATTTTTTAGGGAGAGAAATAGCATGAGAAGATATGTTATATATTATGTGTGTAGGGAATAGCAAGGATACCTTTAGGACCAGAATAGAGGTGTGAGATACAGTGAGACTTACCAGTGGACAGGTGAGGACCAGCAGTACCATAGGTCCTGGGAATTGACATTCTGAGCGGTTTATCTCATGGGGAAGTTCATTTCATGGCAGAATATGTGATTTGGGTGTTGAAGTCCTGAAATAAGGCAGTAGAAGTGAGTTAGGAAAGACAGTGTGAACCCTGGAGATAGGTACTTCAGTGAAAGGAATGATGGGATTGGGTATATAATTCACTATTCAGGAGCTGTCAGGGGTACACCAAGAGGTTTCTAGTCTAAAAGAATGCCATGATATGGCCTTGTGAGGCTTAAGACGGTACAAGTTTCTTCAATTCCTCCTTTCCAGTGGGCCTACCTAAGCAATGTGTGACATTTAACTTGACCCATTTCCATCCATTGGCACACTTCTGAGTTTCACCCTTTTCACCCTATTGGATATGTGTCAGCTTTTTTGAATATTCCTCATTCCCTGATACCCGTTTGCTTCCTGCACCTCATTAAGAGCCCCAGATCTCAGAATGATTATTTACTTCACTCCAACTACAGTATCAGTGCCTTTCCACACTTAGAAGACAGTAGCTTATGGAGTGTGCCAGCTCCCACCAACATAAGTCCATTTCAGGTCCACAATCCCTTATCTAAAACCATCAGGGCCAGATTTGACATTTCTGAATTTTTTAAGGATCTCTTAAGTGGTGTTTTCTTTTACTGTTCACACTCTTTCGTGTTCTTACATTACACCTTTTCCATAACAACTTGATTTATTGATTATCCTTTCAAAATTTTTTTAAGTGCTCTCCTGCTTCCCAAACTCCCTTTTCATCCAGAGCCATTTTCCCTTATTGCTCAGCTCAGTACCCCTCTGTCATACAAATCAGAAGTGAAACAACATGTGGTTTCTAATCTAGTTCTCTCTGGGGAAAGTTCTGGTGAGCAGTCTGGAAGGGTTCTGTGTACTTGGGTACTGTGGGTAAATTACTCTCAAACTACGAAGTCGTTACACAGTTGAAATGTAGTAAAAGCTTGGAAGTAAACTGGTAATTTACTTCACATACTTTTTGGTTCCTCATTCAGAGGCTGTTTGCAAAAAAAAAATCTATTGATTTTTTTTTTCTCCTTTTGCTTTTCCATGTTTTTAACTGTTGGTTAGCAAACTGTAAGAGAATAGGCATTTGATTTTAATTAAAATTTTTATTTATGATTATTTTTTGTTCCTATCTTGGTGAAATTCTATTTGGTCAGTGTTAGATGTCACCTTCTGAATTTCACATGTTACATCTTACATTGCACTGATAAATGCTTTTAAAAAGTTCATACCATCTCTTCTGTTTTAGTTTATCATTAGATATTATCTAATTTGAAAATAAAACTTGATGAAAATAAATTAATCTCTATAAAAGAATAAATGTTTTTAAAAAATGAATCATGTCAACCAAAACAACTTTTTAAAGACTTGGTAGGCATTCACTTATTTCAGCCAATGATTCTAAGTAGTATAATTTTGGAAAATGATTATTTCTTCTGTAAATATTTATTGAGCACCCATTTTGTTCAGTGCCATTGGATTGCTACAGGTCAGTATAAATTCGATGGATACGTAGATTATTTCTTCAAGAATCTTAACTCTGTTAATAAAAGGGAAGCTTGACATAACTATATAAAGAATTTCAATAGCTGACAGTCAGAAGGATCTAAGAGAGGTCACAGACAGTGGCAGTGGGAGCTCAAAAGAGGGTAGAATAACTTCTGACTGGAAGGGCGGGATAATTTAAAGCTTGGGTAAAGGTGTACCTAAAAGATGTAGGAAGGACAAGGCAAGGGAAGGGCAAACAGGAGTTGGCAGCAGACACAGATTAACACTGAGTGTGTGAGATTTGATGTTTATCAGCTAACAATTCACAGGAAAGTTAAAACACCGTATTTTAGGAGAGCTGCTTCTACTTTGTAATTCTTGCTTATTCTTAACTCGGGAACTTTAAACTTGGTGTAGCCGAGGAAAGTGGATATAACTCTCTGGAATTTTTTCTGACTATCCATTTCTGGTTTGCATAACTAATGCTCCTAGGACTCCTTTTGGGATCATAAGCCTGACTCTGATCTGATCCTGAATGCAGAGGATTTAGTTGAAATGGTCATGGTATATAAGTAATGATGTTTTTGAAGCCTTCTCTCTTAGAATCTGGAAAGGACAGGTTCTGATAATAGCTAATAGCAACTAACATTTATCATCATGCTGTGTTGTTTTCTGAGTTCAGCAAAAGTCCATGTCAGTTCACGTACTGTATACCTATTATGTGCCTGATACTGTGCCTGATAGCAACAGCAATTATGGCTGTAAATAACCTTTTTTAAAACCTTACTTATATAACTGTGTGCCATTTACTATTCTAAAATCTTTTCATATATTAATTCTCACAACAATCCTATGAAGCAGGTACTGTTTTCCCCATTTTATAGCTGAGGAATTCATTTACCTCTTTAGTTATTGAGCTGAAATTTGCATCCAAGCAGTTGTTCTTCATTTCACTGCTATGCTGCTTCCATTATTATTCACCATGTCACTTTTAATCCAAGATAGTTCCATCAAGGTGGTATTATTTTTCTCAGTTTATAAATGAGGAAGGAAAGGCAGACTCAGAGAGGTTAAGAAATGTGCTCAGGTTCACACATCTAGTTAGTGGAGGAGTCAGGATTAGAGCCAGGTTTGTGTGATTCCAGTCCTGAGAACCAGTCTTCCACATTGCCTTGCCTGTGCAGTAGTAGCTTGATCCATCAATCCTCCTGGTTAAACAAGCCCTTCCGAAGACACATCAGAAAGTCAAGGTCTAAGACAATTCTGTAGATTCATAAGAGGCCTGATTTGATGGAGTAGAATGAGCTAGCTTGCCCCAAAGCAGTCCCACAGTCTTTATGCTTTTCATATAGAGTACCCTTTCCCTAACTTATATCTGTCTCCTCTTTTCAACAATCCCCAAGTGAGGCTGCAGCTTCTCCAAGCAAGATAGATATGAAGGCCTTTGTCAGTCATAATTATAGCACTAGGTAAAGTCTGATAACAATATCAAGTGGATCTTTCCTAACCATCTATCCAATATGAGAAATCAGGTCAAAAGATAATTATTTTTGTTTTTATTTAGTAATTTTATGATCTCATCTTCAAGATTTCAAACCATTAATAGTCTCCTTTTTAATTCCATAGGTTTTACAAAATGCACCAGATGAAATCCTAGTGGTAGCATCTTCCATGCTATGTAATCTTCTCCTTGAATTTTCTCCAAGCAAAGAGGTTTGTATTGATTTTCTCTTCCTAGACTTTGCCCAGTCCATCTAGAGCTTAGTCAAATACTTCTTACAGTAGTTGACATTGAAATTTGTGGATTGGGTTTAAAAAACACTTCCGAATTGTTTAATTTGGTTGGGGGAGATAAATCACTCATTTTAAATATGGTTATTTTCCATTCTTTTTATTCTACCTAGCATATTCAGCTTATTTAAAAGATATTACAGCTTAAAGTCAGTCTAAACTGCCCGAAACTGCAAATGTAAGAAATAATAATTCTCACAAATTATAGAATATTTTGAAACTATGTTTAATAAAGAATAAGACTAAATTTTGTAAACGAGGATTTTAAGTCATTTCAGGGAAGTAACTACTGTTACCAGAAAATAATCTTTTATTGTTTAATGTTAATGGTAGTTATATGGGGAGGGACTGAATGTGGAGATCCCCGCCCCACCTTTCTACATGTATTGTTGTTTGGGTTTTTTAAAAAATATATCCATGTAACCAAAAGGACATGTATTGTTTTTAATAGGGAAGACTAAAATAAATTTCAATGAAGGGTGGGGGAACCTTATAAAGTTAGTTTTATTATGTTATATCTCTGATCTGCTCAGTCATGAACTCAAGTTTATTGTGCATTTAGTAGTCCCATTTTTGTTGAATTTATTTTCTACGTTATAACACCTGTAGGTTTTGACTATAATTAGAAGGATAGTATTAACAAGGTGGAGGTTCCAAGAGTTATTCAATGAGCAAAAATCTTTGAACCAATGGGGAAAGACTGATTGTTACTCTGAACAGAGCTTCCATCTGTTCTCTGCCCTGAGTGCAGTCGTGGCCTGATGATAATGTGTTCACAGACAGTGCACCACCATCAAACATCCCAAATGGCTTTTATGTTGCTTTGAGTCTACCTTCAGAATATTTAGGATCTGGTTAGGAAATTGCTAATATGACTGGGTTTTTTTATATTAAAAATAAACTGGATTCTGAATCGAAACGGAAATGCTATAAGAACATTTTTGGACCAAGTAACAAAATTGAAATATGGACTATAGATTTAATAAAAGCATTGTTTTAATTGAATGTTAACTTTTCTGAATTTGGAACTGTACTGCGGTTATCTAAGAGAATATCCATATTCTTAGGAAATATACGTTGAAGTAGTAAAGGTAAAAGGGTATGATGTATGCACTTTCAAATGGTTCAAAAGAGATAAATGATGTGGATATGGAACAAAAGAGATGATGATAAAGCAACTGTGGCAAAATATTAAAATTTGGTGGATCTGAGAAAAGAATACATGGGAGTTCCTTGTATTCTTGCTACTTTAGAAGTTTGAACTTATTTCAAAATGTTAAAAAAAATAATTTGTACAAGTAGAGAAATGTGTGCCCCTTTTCAAAAATGTCATCTTGAAAAGCACTACTCTTTTCTAGGTATATAGATCTAAATTGCTTATGACATTTCTAGAATCCTCTTGACAGATGGCTTTTAAGCATTCATTGATGATGGTAAATCTTAGCCTTCAAAGGTTCAGATTTTCTTTAGAAATTGCCAAAACCCATTTTCAGTCAAGTATCATAAATAAAGTAATTGTAAAGCACAGTATTTTAGGTATAAAATGTGGAATGACTGTAAAAGTACAAGACTGTCTTACTTGTATGATTGACAAGTAGTCCCGAAAATAGTCCTAAAAGATCAATTTTTCTGCACGTTTGGAATAGGATTGACAGTTTGGAAGGAAGTACTTTGGTTATCTAAGTTCCATTATATTTCTTCCCTAAACACCAACCATATTGCTTCATAGTCACAGTTTGTAAGCAGCACACGAGATACATGCATAAACAAAGCAGAGAGTGGCAGAGTCTTAGAGGATGGTGAGAATGAGAGTTGGGAGCTAGGTAATGGGATCATAAGGGTATGTGTAAAAGGAAATGGCAGAGTTTTATTTTGGTTTTGTGTTTTCATTTTGTATTTTTGATTTGTGAGAGAATAATTGTCCTTGCCCTTTTCAAGGTGATTTTTATGACTGCATCATGCCCTCCTTATGAAAGTTGCTTAGAATTGGATAAGAGTGAGGAAGAAATCTTAGACAAAGTGCCTTAGGGTATATTCACATTTGGTCTGCAAACCTGGCTTTAACGCTGTATTATTTTTCTTTCCAATGACAGCCGATTTTAGAATCAGGAGCTGTAGAACTACTGTGTGGATTAACCCAGAGTGAAAATCCCGCTTTACGAGTGAATGGAATTTGGGCTTTAATGGTACGTTTCATCCCTTTATATGTGTCATAATTTATAAAGATAATAGAGCTATTTCAAAGTTAGAAATATTATTTGCAATATCCGGAATTTTCTTTTTTGTAAATCTTGCTATTTTGGCCAAGTTTTCTGATGACCTAGGACCTAGAACAGCAGTCCCCAACTTTTTTGGCTCCAGGGACAGGTTTCATGGAAGACAATTTTTCCGGGATGGGGTTGGGTGGAGGAGGATGCTCTGCTGTGCCTGGTCACTAATAGGCTGCAGACCAGGGTTTGGGAATAGCAGAGAAGATTTAGTATTCAGCTTTCAGATTTAACTGTAGGCAAGTTGCTTGGCTGCTGTATGCCTCAGTTCTCCTGTTTATTATTAAGAAAAGTGAACAGGTGTTGAAACTTGATATATCTAATTTTGGAAAAACAAATTTTCCTCATCATGAACATATTGGTATTTTTGAATAGAGCTCCCTACTTTATAAAGCACTTTCATATCTCCTTTGCTCTTTAGAGCAACTCTATGAAATAAGATAGGGAATATTCTTTACATATTACAATTTACATAAAGTATGATTACATAAAATCATACTTTACAGATGAGTAAACTAAGGCACAGAATGATTATTTCTTTTATTGGCATGTATTACCTCACACACTTATCATTTTTTGGAGAATGATTAGATAACTTACCCAAGGTAATAGAATTGGTGCATAAAACTTAATTTCTTAACAGTTTCTAGTAAATAATTTATAATAATCTAGAACTTTATAACTGTGGAGTCAGGGAACCATTTTTCCTTAAGATTATTATAATAAATCTTACTGAAATTGAAAGTGGAGTGATCCTACATGGATTTTTAAAATATGATATTTAGTGTTTATGGTGTCAATTAGTGTGTGTGTACCAGACACTAAGCTAGGTGTTTTATATTTGTTATCTCTAATTCTTACTTTAAGTTATATTGGTACATATCTACCTTACAAGTGGAAAACTAGGACTCAGGGAGGGCAAATGAATTATGAGGGCGAAGGCCTCACAGCTAATAATGGAATATGGGTTCTAAACTTGTCAAGCCTATACTCTTCTCCCTGTTCCATGCTATATCTGCTGTGCTTTTGTATGAACTTTGGGATAGAAATAATCATCTTCTAAGAAAGCACTAAATACAGCAGTTTTACAGTTATTTTTCTCTTTAACTTTGCATGGCTTTTAGCAATTCTCTTTCTTGAAACTCTTTCCCAGTACTTAAATTTTTTTTTTAACTTTCTACATAGCCTACTTTCAACTTTCTCAAGGGACATTCCCTCAAGTTTCAGTTTCCAATTTACAATTCCTTCACACTTCAGTTTCAGAGACTTCATCTACTGTCAGGGTTTCAACTTCCTCTTATAGAAGAGGTTACTTTGAAATCTACATGTTTAGATGTAACTGTTACCAATTCCCCAGATCTTATCACTTAAACGGCCTATGAGACTTCATTTGAGAGCTCCCTGACATGCATAGCTTTAATGTTGGAAATTGAACTTATTCCACTCCTCAAATCTATACAAACTATCATATTCCCATCAGTCTCTATATTACCACCTGCTCTGTTCTCTGTCCGCAAAATATAAAACCTTGGAATCATCTTTGACCTGGGTCTTTTGATACCCAGCGAGTATTCCTTTTGCTCTGCCATGCTGCCGTGCATCATTAGATAACTTGCTCCTTAATTAATTAAAATAAGTTCCTAGAGGGTAATATTATAATAAGTCTCTAGGATCTGAGATTGCTAGTAGCTCTGACACACCTCCTAACCACTGGAAAAGTTCCTGTATGATATAGCTCAGCCATTACAAGACCTAGCATAGTATTGTGAACACAACAGATATTCTCATGACAGAAAAGTAAACAAAACTCACTGTTTATTTTCATCCATAATAAGTGAGTTCTTTGAAATCATTTTCAAAAGGCATGGCACAATATAGTCATTAATAGTCATTTTGTTATTATAGTACACAGAAGGCAACTTGATAACCATAAAGATATTCTCAAAAGTAATAAATGGATTTTGTATTTATTTGAGACATCTTAAGATACCAAAATGCTAAAAGCAGTTATATTACTCATATACAAGTATATCTAGGAGTGACAATTACCTTTCGCTTGATAGAAGTATAGGTGATTAACAGGAATCAGAAAAATAATGTGACTTAAGGATTTTCTGCAGATTCTGTTTGTACTTTGAAAATTATCAGAATACTATTAAAATATAATTTAATAAAGCAAATGTAGACATGATTCTTGCAACTTCTTTAATCCTTTCAGAATATGGCATTTCAGGCTGAACAAAAAATAAAAGCAGATATTTTACGAAGCTTGAGTACTGAACAGCTATTCCGGTTATTATCAGATTCAGATTTGAATGTGCTGATGAAGACATTGGGACTTCTTAGAAATCTCCTCTCTACTCGGCCTGTAAGTAGAATCACCCAGGCTTCCAGGTTAGCCAGACCTACATGTGCCTTGCAAAACATTGCTCTTTCTCTGCTCTCATCAACATCTGCCCTTGAATGTGATTCAAACACTGCCCCTTCCCAGAGAAGCAAGGAGTCGATGTCTAGACCTGTCACTTCATAGGTGTTCTGGGAGCTGCTTCACCGTATAGCCCCCATCCTCCGCTCCTGCACTGCCTGTGCTGTCTCCCTCTCCTCCCTTGATGCTGGATATGTGCCTGCCTTGATTTGTTACTTTATTCTTACCTCGTTTGCTGGCCAGGATCAGTTTTCTCATCTGCCTAAATCACTTATCTCTGGGGCCTCTGCGTCTTTCCCTTTGAAGAAATCTCAGAGCCATTCCATAGACCATCCTTCTGCTC
Organism: Avahi laniger; assembly: GCA_963575035.1. Lineage (NCBI taxonomy): Eukaryota > Metazoa > Chordata > Mammalia > Primates > Indriidae > Avahi > Avahi laniger. The sequence goes on along the minus strand of CAUYSK010118567.1, from coordinate 1,989 downwards.
ACATTTACAGGATTGAACTCTGAAGATGTTGGTATAGAGAGCAGTGGGTACACATCAGAATAGGAGAGGCTGAGCCTTGCTGGTGAGGTCCCTCTTGATGTTGTTCTCTAACGTTCCTGAGCAACAGCATCAGTGGCCTTCAAGTAGATGAGGAAATATAGGTGATTCCCTTGTCTATGCCTCTACTTGTCTTTTGAGTCGTCTTTATGCATTTGTGCCCCAAGATAGTATTAATAAATCTATACCATATTTTTCATGTCTCTGGCTTCCCTCCTACTCCACCCTATCCACTTTTTGTGCTTCCTTCTTCTTTAATATGTCTTTAGGCTTGAGGACCCCCCAATTATTGTAATGCTGTATTCTGTAAGGTCAACTTTATGCTTTCTTTATGTTCAAGTCATAAAAAATATATGTATTTGAAGACAAACTGCAGCTTCAAAATATAATAAACACTGTTCTTTGGCATCTAGTTCTGTATGCTATGGTGTTCTACTTAAAGCAGTTTTGAATTGTATTATTTAACTTTTACAAGCCTTCCGTTCTCTCCTATGGTCTTTTCTTTGTTTCCCAGATGATAATTATGGATTTCCCATTGTTTTACAGCATATAGATAAAATAATGAGTACTCATGGAAAGCAAATTATGCAAGCTGTCACTCTTATTCTGGAAGGGGAGCATAACATTGAGGTTAAAGAGCAGGTATGTGTTCCTTTTTCTTGGGGAATATTTTTTGAATATGAGCACAAAGAAAATTCTTAGGAGTCTCCTGGCATTCAAATCTGCAGAAGATGAGGTCATGAGATAGGACATGGTCTAGAGACAGGAAGAAAGATCCTCCACCATCCCTTAAACTCTCTTCAATAATTCTTCTTCCTGGAATAGAGGAAAACATAACCAGAGTCTGTAGATTTGCCCTCTGTGTCACGCACTATACCCCTGTCCCTCTCTCTACAGGAGCATCCACCTTTCCTAATCCTGGAGTGAATCCTTTTCCCAGGATTCACCATATTTAGCCCTCTCTACCACCATGCTCTGAACTCAAATTGCTGTACATTCCTTATCCCAAAGACAGTATTGTTCTCTTTACTCTTAGGCATCTTATTCCCCATCCATATCCCTACTTTCATTCAGTTTCAGTAAGGCAAGTTTAGGGTGGTCATAAAAGTATAGAGGCTGTGCCTTTATCAGGGGACAGTTTGGGAATTACTTTTCTATATTTTTCTGGAATGTATCATGGGAGTTTTATTGTATACATTCTATTTTGCCATAAAAATAAAGATCATCTGCAAACTTCAGATTTTAACATAGGATCTGAGATACTAAGTTCAGTTTCCTGACATAGGTGTTGGCTTACATGGATATGTTCACTTTCAAAATTCATTGAGTTATACATTTATTAATATATCTATATTTATGAAAGAAATTTGCCCAGGGTCATCAGTAGAGAGTTGGACCCAAGGCGTCTGATTGCAGAGCTCATGCTCATCCTCTGTGTTTCTAAGTTAGAGTAATTCACCAGGCTTTGTAAGAGCAGTCCAGGAAGCAAGCATGGTAGGGCTTAGGAGTTGTGACTGAATTTGTGAGCAAAAAGGTGGTAGATTTGACAAAGTGGTTTTAAGATGAATATTTTAGGTGATTTCTCTTAAATAATAAACACTATGTTTTGGTGAGCAAAAACTTAACACAGAAAAAAGTGTATCTTATGAGCATCATTGAAATTAGAAGAGATGAGAACCATTACTGAACACAACAATGAGGAAATACATTGTTCAAAAAAACCATTGTGGGCTGGGCGCGGTGGCTCACGTCCGTAATCCTAGCACTCTGGGAGGCCGAGGCGGGCGGATCGTTTGAGCTCAGGAGTTCGAGACCAGCCTGAGCAAGAGCGAGACCCCTTCTCTACCAAAAATAGAAAGAAATTAATTGGACAGCTAAAAATATATAGAAAAAATTAGCCGGGCATGGTGGCGCATGCCTGTAGTCCCAGCT
>CAUYSK010118565.1:0-25040 GCA_963575035.1 Avahi laniger | reverse complement strand
TTTTTTTCTGCTTTCTGCTCTGTCATCTTCATCTTCATTGTCTTGGCTTTTTTTTTTTTTTTTTTGAGACAGAATCTCACTCTGCTGCCCAGGCTACAGTGCCATGGTGTCAGCAAACTCAAACTCCTGGGCTCAAGCTATTCTCTTGCCTCAGCCTCCAAGTAGCTGGGACTACAGGCACTCATCACCACACCCAACTAAGTTTATTTTTAGTAGAGATGGAGTTTCGCTCTTATTCACACTAGTCTTGAACTCCTGGCCTCAAGTGATCCTCCCACCTCGGCCTTCCAGAGTGCTAGGATTACAGGCATGAGCACCATGCCCAGCCTGTCTTGGCTTTTGTCCTTAGGTTTGTCTCCTCCTAGTTGCAAGATAGCTGCTGCCGTTCCAGGTGTCACGTGTAGACATGAGAACATCAAATAGAACAAAAGGAGCCATTTCGTTCTGTGGGTCTCTTGTTAGTAGCAAAAAAAACCTTTCTCTGAAGCACCCCTACCCCTACCCCAGCAGACATGCTTTCATGTGTCACATATCATTAGCCAGAATTATATGTCACATGCCCGTGCCTAGACCATGATTGGCTCAGGCCCCTAAAAATACATTTTCTGAATGTAGAAGGACCCAGATACTCTTATCTCAATAAAATTGAGTTCTATTAACAAGGAAGAATGGGAAGAGGGAGTGACAGTGGAGTAGGCAATCAACAAAGTCTGCCACACTGCTACGGAGTGATTATTTGATGTCACCATGCCCGTGCATCATCTGATTTCTACAATCAGAAATATTATTAATAATATATCGTATAGGTATTATACTAACATCTTGTACCCATAATAAATTTCATTAATCTATAATAGTGTGACTCTTTAGTGAGTCACCTATTCAACATCACATGTGCCATAGCTTGAATGTGTCCCCCTGAAAGCATGTGTGGTGACCTTTGCAGTGACCATGTGGCACTAATTCTACAAGTTTACAGAATGCAAGAACTGTGGAAGTGTGGTTTTCTCTATGTAGATTTCAAAGGGTAGGAGCCCGGGCAGACCCTTGTTATAGAGGCAGAGATACCACAGAAAGCCCCCACTAGGGCAATGCCCAGTGGAACTATGGGGCCACGCTGCCCAGAGATCCCGGAACTGTAGGGTCACCGGTGTGCAATGCCAGCCTGGAAGAACTGCAGGCACAAGACTCCGAGCTGCTGGGTGGGCTGAGCCCAGCAAAGTTGTGGGGGCTGGGCTTCCTGAGGCCTCGGGGGCCAACTCACTCCAGTGTGCCCAGAGAGCAGGACATGGAGTCAAGGAAGATTATTCTGGAGGCTTAAGATTTGATGTTGTTCACCCTGTTTGGTTTTGGACTTATTTGGGACCAGTTACCCATTTTTTCTTGTCCATTTCTCCCTTCTGAAATAGGAACATCTAGCCTGTGCCTGTCCCACCATCGTATTTTGAAAGTAGATAACGTGCTTGCTCTCACAAGCTCACAGCTGAAGGGGAATTTGCCTTAGGATGAATTTGCCTGGATTTGCCATCTCACAGGTGAGATTTTGGACTTTGAACTTTTTGAGTTGATGCAGGAAGGAGTTAAGACTTTTGGACCTACTGGGATGGAAGAAATGTATTTTGTATGTGAGAAGGATATACGTTTCGGGGGCCAGGGGCAGAATGCTGCAGTTTGGGAGTGTTTCCCAAAAAGCAAGTGTTAGAAATTTAATCCCCAATGCAACAATGTTAAGAGGTGGGATTACTAAGAGGTGACTAGGCCATGAGGATTCTGCCCTCATGAGTGGATTAAGGATATTATCTTGGGAGTGGGTTTTTTATATAAGGGTGAGTTCAATTCCCTTTTCTCTCCCTCTCTTGCCCTTCCACCTTCTGCCATGGGATGACACAGCACGAAGGCCTTCACCAGATGCCAGTTCCTTGATTTTGGACTTCTCAGCCTCCAGAAATGTTAGACAATAAAAGTCTGGTTTTTAAAAAATAAATTATCCAGTCTCAGGTATTCTATTACAGAAGCACAAAATGGACTAAGATAACATGTCAAGTTTTTTTTTGGCTAGAAAAATACAAATTCCCCCCACCCCCAAAAAAACCATTTGGGCTTAAGTTGTTAGTATGATGCCTCATTACCAGCAAATACTTTAGAATGTAACTCCTACAATCATGAATTTTCTCCTATGTAATGCAATACAACCATCAAAATCAAGAAATTAGCACTAATAGATTACTACCACCTAATCCTCAAAATCTATTCAAGTTTACCCACTGTTACTATAATGTCCTTTATAGCTATAGGATCCAAGCCAAGGTTATGTGTTGCATTTAGCTGTGTCCTTCAATCTGGAGCAGTATTCCTTAACTTTTATGACCTTGACACTTTCGAAGATGACAGGCTAGTTATTTTGTAGAATATCTCTCAATTTGGGCTTGTCTGGCATTTCCTCCTGATTAGATTCAGGTAATGTATTTTTTTCGGTCAGGATTATCACAGAAACAATGCCATAAAATATGCATTTTTAGAGAAATTCTTGATTGTAGACAATCCTTAACACTGTAATATAATTTTGTACTCAGAGTTTATAAAAAAAAAAAAGCAGTTGCTCATGAACTGAGCCCATGTTAGTGGTATACATTCCATCACTGTTGGTCAGAATTTCTGAGCTTCCCAAGAGACAAAACTGGTTAGCAAGAGATGTAAACAATATATTTGGTTCTTGTTCTTGAGCAGACTGTGGCACTTACCTTATTCAAAAGGGAAGGACCTACTTGAAGTAGTAAAGGTTACAAGTATGTTGAGAAGTGATATATCTATATATAGATCTATGGCTTTTTCAGAGAGTAGTACTTTGCATACAGTAGACTCGCAGTAAATATTGTGGAATAACATTGAACTTTAGGGTAGAGCATGATGAAAAGCATCAAAGCAAAAGGAACGGGAGTGAAAAAAATTGTTGTAGCAGAAAATCAAGAAATAACTAACCAGATGGAAAAGATGATATTTTCCTAATACAGATTTATAAAACCCAAACTAAGACATGATGTTACAGAAATGATGAAGAGAATTCCCTTGCTAACTAGTTTTGTCTCTTGGAAGGCTCTGAAGGGTCATCCTCAACTGAGTTCTGATCAAGGATAAAGAACCTGTTTGTTAAGGCGATATAGTAGAGAAATATGCGAGAAAGTAGTTATGTCATCTCAGAGTTTTTATCTCTGGGCATGGTTAGAATGCACACGGGGCTGAGGAAAGCAGATTTCAAAAGTTTGGAGTAAAAAATCATCATGTGAGACATGTCAAAAATGTCGGACAATGTGAAAGACTTTCCAGGAATGTTCAATGCTGAGTTTTATAGAAGGTCATCACACTGGTCCTATATAGGAATGTCAAGGCCAAATGAGTGGGCTGGGTTCCCAGACAGTGCATAAGTGGAATTATAGAATTTAGCCAAAAAAGAGCCTACAAAGGGACAGTCTTCTGGTCAGCGACAGACTTCTATAGGGAAAGGAGATAATAAACATCACACTTAACCTCTCAAGTAAGTAAAGTCCTACTTTGAAATACAAAATGATTAACTCATCAAATGAAATATGTATACAGAAGGAAAACTAATTTTCTTTGAGGAAGAATACATTACAGAAGTAATTTTGATCAGTTAGAAGACCTGGTATTCAGCAAAGAATCAGTAAAACTGGCTATGGAGTTGTAACTGAGTTTGCCCTTCAATCATAAGGTATTCTGACTTCTGTAATGAGACCCTGTATTAAAAAGCCATGACAACAAGGTTTATTCCACAGTGGCTACGTGACTACCATCCACAGGTTCCTAATATTTCCAGCCAGAGCAGAATGAAGGCAAATAGGCCGTGGCTGACTGCATCACCTCACTCCACCAAAACCTACCTGGCCACTTCTCCAGCTCCCAAGCTGTTTATGTGACAACAGTTAAAGTACAAACTCTAGTAGATTACAGACCTAAATGCAAGAACAAAACTACAGAGCCCTCAGAGGAAAACACAGGAGTAAATCTTCATGACCTTGGGTTACATGATAATCTCTTACATAGGACACCAAAGGCACAGTGATAAAAGAGAAGATTAATAAATTGGAGTTAATCAAAATTAAACATGCTTGTGTTTCAGAGGACACCATCAAAATAGTGAAAAGACAAGCTGTAGGACGGGTGAAAATATTTGCAAGTTATATATGTAATAGACACTTGTATTATAAAGAACCCTTACAACTCAATAATAAAAACCAAATAACCCAATTTAAAAATGGGCAAAGGATTTGAATAGACATTTCTCTAATGAAGATATATGAATGGCTAACAAGCACATGAAAAGATCTCATTATTAGTCATCAGAGAAGTGCAAGTCAAAACCACAATGAGATATCACTTCAAATCCAAAAGAATGTCTAAAGTTTTTTTAAAAAAAAGATGTTAGGTAGGATCTGGAGAAATTGAAACCCACCCTCATACATCGATGGTGGGAATGTAAAATGGTACAACTGTTTTGGAAAAGAGTTCACTAATTCTTCAAATGATTAAACAAAAAGTTATCAGATGACTCAGCAGTTCCACTCCTAGGTATCTTTCTGAGAGAAATGAAAACTTGTACACAAAAACTTGTACATAAATGTTCATAGCAACATTATTCATAATAATTAAAAAGTGGAAACAGACCGAATGTCCTTATGGTGGAATATTACATGGTCATAGAAGGAGTGAAGTACTGATACACGCTACAAGACGGATGAACCTTGCGAGCATAAACTTTCATTCGTGCTAAGTGGAAGAAGCCAGTCACAAAAGGACACATATTGTATGATACCATTTCTATGAAATGTACATAATGAGTAAATCTGTGGAGAAAGAAAGTAGATTAGTGGTCGCTAGGGTCTGGAGGATGGGGCGCAGAAGGTAGCGGTAGGACTTGACTGCTAATGGATGGATACAAGGTTCCTTTTTCGGATGATGAAATGTTTCAAAATTTGATTACAGTGATGGTTGCGCTCTTAAAATATATTAAAAGCCATTGAACTGTGTACTCTAAATGAGTGAACTCATTTGTGGTATATAAATTATACCTAATAAGGATGTTTGTAAAGACATAAGTTTATGTATATGTATGTATATTTGCATGTATGTATATGTCTATGTTGCATGTACCTATATACATTATATGTACATGCATACACATATACATATATAAACATACATGTGTGCACACATGCATGTGTATGTGTATGTATATATGTATATAAATTCTAAAGTAGCATAGATTTCCTGTGATGATTCCTTGGCACTATAGTATGCAGCATGGTGTTAGAGCTTTTGCAAGCATATGTTGTGGGTTCCCATGAGAAGGGGATGTATACATACACAAAGCAGTTATTTGGCTTTTCAAGTGCCTGGTTTTGAGACAGATTCTCTGGACAGGACTGGTTCAGTATTATCCATTTCTGGAACAAAAGTTGAAGGATCAAGGGGTCCTTCCATCTAAGATGCCTTATTCTGAAATCAAACTTCTTTCTAAGGCCGGTTTTCATTTTTCTCAATATTCTGGATAAGTTTATAAAGAATTGATTTTGTATGTCCTATCATCTTGTTTGGTAGGTTTTGTGTTTTATTTTTTGTTGTTGTTGCTGTTGCTTATTTTCTCCTTTTCCTTGTCTTTTATTCAATTGCTGAAGTTCTGTTTGTTTTGTTTTGGTTTTGGTTACATTTAGTTTCTGTAGTTGCTCGAAAGTTATGCAATCTATTTCTACTCTTCTAATGATTATTCTTATATCTTTAATAAATCTATTAAACATAGTTTTCTATCTATGTCTAGAATTATCCAGCATATAGCTCCACCCTAAGATGAGGTGAACTTTGGCATACTTTCACTTACCAGCTTCCTCTGTTTCTGTTGCCATTCTATGCTGAGATCATCTGGGATTTTCATTTCTGCTGGTAATTCTTTTATTCACCTTCCTTCTCCCCACTCCATTTATTAAGATTTAACTATGCAGACAGTCTCTGACTTACAGTGATTTGACTTATAGTTTTTCGACTTTAGGATGGTGGGAGCTGGGTGGGGAACCTGCAGCCCCAAGACCACATGTGGCCCTCCAGACCCCCAGTGTGGCCCATTGACCAAATCCAAACTTCACAGAACAAATCTCTTTATTAAAAGGATTTGTTCTGTAAAATTTGGATTCAGTCAAAAGGTCGCTCTCCAAGATCCAGAAGGCCATATGTGGCCTCGAGGCTGAAGTTTCCCTACCCCATTTTCAACTTACGATGGGTTTATCGGGATGTACCCCTATCATAAATCAAGGAACATCCATAATCTGTTCTAGTTTCTTTGCTCCTTCCTCCCTTTTTCCCTATTCTAGGTCTTCTTGGGTTCATTTTTCATTATTTAGAAGTATGTTCTTTACTAATTTTTTCAGAGATGATTCCTGATTGATAATTTTTGAGTACTTAACATTCATAAAAATGTCTTTGCCTTTACTTTACTTCTGCTTGCTTTTGTCTGTCTCCCCATATCTTTCAGAGCCTTACTCGGCTTGCCCCTGCCCCTTCCTGCCATAGACTGATTTCCTGAGAGAAGGGTAGAATTGGATGGTGAGGCCTGTGCTAATTTCAGTTTTGTTTTGTTTTGTTTTTAACTATGTTTTAGGAACTCAGGAAATTATAAATTTTGAGGGGAAAAAATAAAATATATTTAACAAAATTTTAGATCTCTAACTTAGACTTTATACTGCTAATTTCTTTAGCTTCAAATGCTACTTAAAACACAGGGTATGAAATTAGGAAAACTGATTTTTGAGTTCCAGTTCTGCCTTTTTTTTTAGGTATTGTGATCCATCTGTGAACCTCAATTTCCTCATCAATAAGTTGAAGATGGTAAGAATATCTACTGCATATGTTCAGTAATGATGAAATATAACAGTAAAGTGAACATACTTTGTGAATATCAAAGAGCTACTAAAAATTTATTATTCATCTCACTAAATAATGCCTCCGTCAGACCCTCAGTAGTAGGAGAACGTAAGAAAAGACTGAGGCGACCAAGATGGGGGGAGAAGAGGAGACTGCTGCACATCTCGAGCCAGATTTCTGTTTAATAATTATTGCTCTCAGTTCCTACAATTTCTAAAACCAAGATTTTATGCATTTCACTTCCAGAAACTCTGCATTCCTATGGCATAAAAACTAGCCAGAAGAATAACTGAGAAGGTTCCCATTTAACCAGAGCGGATAATTGGTTATGGAGGGTGAGGGATGGCTATTGATATTCAATAGATAGAATTCTAATATTATGTTAATTTTTCCTTAGAACTTTATCAGTGACAGCTTTATGTGTATCTTGTCCTCTGTGTACAAGAACTTAAAGGTAGTTAAAATCTGAATCTGAAGGTATTTTCTGTAAAAAAGAGGACCTTGTAGATGTTTTTTTTTCCTTTCGGTGATGGAAAACTGGATAGAACCCTAAACACATCAGAGGATCTGAAATCCAGATGGGCTGGAGTCCCAGCCAGAGTCCCTGCCAGGATCACTTTCCTCAGAGGATTTTCAGGCTCTTCTTTTCCTTGGGGAATAAAGTTCCCCAGCCACTTCAGCCCAAGAGGTGCTGCGGTCACACGTGCTCACTTTGAGGCTTCGTGTTAAGAGGTCAATGAGTAGAGGTAAAACTACAACACAGTGGAGGCAGGGAGATTTCCTTCTGATGTGCTTTCACTTAGGTTATACCAGGTGGTCTCAGCTAAGACTGGAATTCTGTGTTTTACATTTTTTTTTTTTTTTTTATGAGACCGAGTCACAATTTGTTGCCCCAGCTAGAGTGCCATGGCGTCATCCTAGCTCACAGCAACCTCAGACTCCTGGGCTCAAGCGATCCCCCTGCCTCAGCCTCCCGAGTAGCTGGGATTACAGCATGCGCCACCATGCCCGGCTAATTTTTTCTATATATTTTTAGCTGTCCAATTAATTTCTTTCTATTTTTTGGTAGAGATGGGGTCTCGCTCTTACTCAGGCTGGTCTCGAACTCCTGAGCTCAAACAGTCCGCCCGCCTCGGCCTCCCAGAGTGCTAGGATTACAGGCGTGAGCCACTGCGCCCAGCCTGTGTTTTACTTTTTGATTAAAATGATTCTTTGACAAAATATTTTCTTCACTAGTGTGAGGCCATCGAGTTGAATCAAAATGGTGCTTCTGCCTGCCTATGGATTCTTATGCGGGTGATCACTACTGTTTTTCAGAGAGGCGAGAGTATTAATTTCCCTCTATTTTGAGGGACAGAAGTCAGCATAGTTTACCCAGCAATTTCTCACTCTGCTTGGGTTCAAGTAAAAGAGTTTGGGCCAACCTTTCTCATATTTTAAAATGAAGTCGGCTCATGATGATCAGTATTTGGGGAGGGAATGGACATAATTAGACCAGAAAAGGGTAAGAGACTGGACACCATCTGGGGCTGTTTTCAGCCAGTTGAGCCAGATTGTTACTGACCTAAGCTGACAGCTTTCCTGTGGCCTGCACAATATGAGTATATTAATAGCAAGCTCAGCCAATTCTCAGTGGACAGGCTCTCGTATGTGTAGACATACCAACAGTGAGTCTCAAAATTTAGATTTCATGGAAAAGTACAATAAAAAAATAAAAGAAGTATGAAGATAGGCAGAAGCCAAGAAGTCTTAGGAAAAAGGTCAGGCTTTTAAATGGAAGAATTTCATATTTATGAAAAAAACCTCACTTCCATGTCCTTGATTTTCTCATTTTTTCCTGACTAATGAAAACTCTTGGATCAGCACCAGGCAAACATGGATGTTTGAGAACCACTGTTCCCAGTCTGTGAAGTAGTCTGTAACTTTTCAATCTGCAAACTCAGCTGCAGTATTTAGAGAGTACCTACTATGTGGAAATACGAAAGTGAACAAAAGTTCTCCATTTTAAATACACTAGTGTAACTCATTGTTCTGAGCAAGCCACCAATTATGTCGTACTTCAGTTTGCCATTCTTTCAAATAAAAGATGTATTTGTGCAATCATAATAATTCAAATAGCCATTTCAGGGGACTATTTTTTCAATCACAAATCTCAAGGACCCCGAGGTAAGCAAAAGGATACTACGTAAACATTAAGAGTGTTTTGTATTTTGAACTGATGATTTTAAACTTCCTCTTGCTGAAAAATCAAGAAAGGTGAAGTATGAAGAAGAGTTAAGTAGATCTATCTTTCTTTGGTGTTATGTACGTGTAACCAAGAAGCCAGAACTGAGCTAAATAAATAGCAGTCTTAATAGCGTGCTCCTGGAAAGCCGAAACTGCATTTCTCTTTTGTCAGGCCTGGAAGTACGCAAATGATTGCCCAATTACGGAAAGGTTGACTGAAGGTGAGTAAGGTTTCAATGTTCCTGCCCTAATTGCTCAACAAGCATGTTCAACAGGCTGAATGGAAGCAGGGCGGGGGTGGCTGGGGCGCAAAGGACTGCTTCTCTCCAAGTATTGTTGAGCCGCTGCCAAAGAGAGTTGAAAAGATGATATGAAATAAAACCGCTCAAGCGTCTAATGCCACAAAGAACAAGAGTGACAGCAAACTAATTACAACATGCATAATTTCTAGTTATGGATAAGGGGCCATTTGCACAGCATCTAGTACTTTTCATATTATCTTGCCCTGGAATCTGCAGATTAATAGAGGTAATATATTATTACGGGAAAAGATCGAATCTGGCAATGATTGAGACACTGAAGGAACCAGCTGTTCCACAGCAATGTGATTTTTCATGCTTCTTGGGGCTTGATGTTCTTAACTGAACATTAATTTTTACTGGTGAGTTTTCACTGTGCTGGTCTTGTTTATGTGGCTCAGTGGACCAAAAATCTGATGTCACAGCCTAACGCTCTCTGTTCTCTGCCAAGAGTCTGCTGTGCACACACTTTCCTGATGAGAATCTACCCTGTTCTGACTCCTGACTGCATCAGTCTCTGGCGATTACCATTGTGAAAATAACTCCTTTTTAAAGCATGCAGTGTGTTTGGCATTTATCCAATGGTTTAATCACAAACTCTCTGTGACAGCTCTACCTTGAGAAGCCCGTTTGGGAATTCTGAAGAGCCAGGGTTATGTTTGGACTCTCTCACAACAATCTTCTTTTGGCTTTTATGCTAGCCTTAAATCTGGTCTAAACAATGATTTTGTATTTGCCGAGTAGAGTTTTCTCACTATTTTCTTCCATGAGCTCAAAGGAAACATGGAATATGGGCCCACAGATCAGATCATCACAATGATAACAGGAGACCTTTACTGTGGGCTTGCTATGTGATAGATACTGTGCTGAGCAATTGACAATATGCTAGCCATCGGATTTATTTCTTACAACTACTGTATGGAATAGCTATTATTACTATTCCCATTTTACAGCTAAAGAAACTGAGACTGAGAAAGATTAAGGAAACCTGACCATTGTCACTTGGCTTTTAAGTAGCAGAGGCAGGATTCCAACCAAGGTTAGTTTGAATCCCAAGTCATGTTCCTACCTCCTTACATGTCCCTCCTCCTAGAGAGGACATTTGTCCTTGGGCCCTCTGGGGAATCCTGGAAGAGAACAGGCTTAACACATATATACACACATGTGTGTGCACGTATACACGCGCACGCACATACACACACACACACACACACTCTCTCCGGAGTCTAGCTTTGCTCCCAATTGGGATTAGTGCTTGTAGAGCTGACTGGGGAAGTCTTTACCTGCCTAGAACACCAAATCTCTCCAAAATGTTTCATCTAGTGGTGGGAGGTCCTGACATACTGTTTTGTTCTGGCTGGTTCTCCACCCGGAACAAATGAAGCTTTGCCTCACCCCAGCCACCTAAGGACTACTCTCCAAAAGGGAGGCCCAAACCAGTTCACTAAAAGGCAGGGTATGCTGGATGCCTCTTTGGGCAGGATGTAAGACCTGTTTCCCATCTTATTCCCATTTTAGGTGGAAGTTTGATGTGAGGCTTTGCTTGGAGGCTGTGCTGTAGCACTGGTGTGTAGGTGAAACTGCCGTATGGGGACAGCCTTCTTTGTCAATTAGCACTTCCCTTCACCCACTGGCCATATGAAATAGCCCTCCTCAGCAAATTCCTCCCTGTAGGAAATGGTGTTATGAGGTTCTAGCCTAGATTTAATAAATTTGCAAAGTATGTCTGCCCTCTAACCCTCAAAGTTGGGAAAGTTGGGAAATGTTTTTCACAGTATTACTTTGAGAAGTAAAAACTAAAAAATAATACAGAATAGGCCAGGCATGGTGGCTTATGCCTAAAATCCAAGCACTCTGGGAGGCTGAGGTGTGAGGATCACTGGAGGCCAGGAGTTCCCAACTAGCCTGAGCAAGAGCGAGATGTGATCTCTGCTAAAAATAGAAAAATTAGCTGGGCATCATGGTGCCGCTTGTAGTCCCAGTTACTCGGGAGGCGGAGGCGGAAGGATCACTTGAGTCCAGGAGTTCGAGGTTGCTGTGAGCTGTGGCAACACCACTGCACTCTAACCCAGGCAATAGAGCAAGACCCTGTCTCAGAAAAACAAAACAAAACAAAACAAAACCAGAATAAATAGAAATTCCAAAATGACAGATATTTCAGAGTGCCCTTCTAAGATGATGATAAAGAGAATTCTTCTTTCTAAAAGCAACTGCATTCTGAAGAGACAGGGTATGTGGAACGTTTTCTGTTCTCTTAAAGGGTTTTGGAATTCTACTTGGTTGTCAAGGGGAATTGGGATATCATTTAGAAAGCAAAATAACCCAATGCCAAACAAGGATCTTTTGGAAGTATCCCAGCTGAATTCTCTTTTGCATCAATGATAACAGGAGTGAACCAGACAAAAAGAACTTGCTTTGAAGGCCCCTTTGATAAAAGCTGAAAAATTTTATTTTAGAGAGAAGCTGAAATGATAGGAATTCTATTAGCTAAACTTCCTCTATTGAGTTTCCCTTTAAGAAACAGTCTGGAAGATCTTAAGATCATCCAATTATTTGCTAAAATTAATTGAGTAATAATTTTGTGGGGAACTTCCTTAGATATGACCTTATTCTTGTTTGGAGCTCAGTCAATGGGTTGGTCTTTTAGGAAAGCATAGCCACGGATTGCAGTTTATGAATGTGCTGTTCTAAATAATGGATGATGTTACAGAGGATAGTCTGCCTACAGCAATTGGTCTTATGTTAATCAATATTTTCCGGGGCTATTTTTAGCCTCAAATTCTGCTGAGTTCCTATATTTGATGTGAAACTGTCCACTTTCTCTAGAAGATAATCCTTAGAGTGGAAGGAATTATTGGTCTGGAACTGGGGACAAGGCAGTTTAAAAGTCCAGCCAAAGCCTAACGGGGAGAAAAGGGCAATTTGTGTGCCTGGGTAGGATATGGATTGGTACTTCTTATCCCCCACTTGAAAGTACGTGAAGTAGAATAAATAGGTCACAGGAATAGATGATTCAAGTAAGTTTCATCTGTAATTTCCCAATCAATCCCAAACGTGGATTGTTTTCAGAATAAAGTCTTCTTTTTTTGCTTTTAAAAAGTGAAATAAAAAGGATGAGACACAGAGTAAAAGATGAAATAGTGGAGACAAATTAAAAGTACAGCAAAACAATTCCCTCCATCTGTCGCAGTAGTTCTCCGGGCAGTGAGCTTATCGAGTGTGCACACTCCTGCCCTTCTACAAGGTCTAATAGGTCCGAGGAGGATCCAGGAATTTACATTTTTAAGACACAACCAACTGTCCTTACTCAGGTGATCCACGGGCCATACTTTGAAAGACACGGAGCTATAGTAGAAGAGATTAAAGTCTGTAGATGCAAGCATGGCAGGCTGGGTTTCCTCAGAGAGTGAAACTTCATAAAGGGTTGGGCAGACAAGCCTGAACAGAAAATCTCTGGAACCCATTTTTGGTCTAGGGCTTGCTTGTTGTCTCATTCCTTCTGGATTATATAAGATACATCCGGGAAAAGGAGGAGGAAAAAACACCCTAAATACACGTGCATACACACACATCTATAATTTCTGTTCTCCTGAATATTTTCTACAAATATGTACTGAGATGCTTATTTCATCATTGGCAAAGGCTTTCTCTAGTCATGTCAATGAATAAACCCTTGGCCTTTATTACCTTCTCCACATCTGGACCTTGTAGAACTCTCCAAACTCCACCTGCTTCAAGATTGGGAGAATCTGCTCACCTTTTTTTCCTTTCCCTGAACCTACCTCTACCTTGACTAGACTTTTCTGTCCAGGCCTATGGAGACAGACTCTGTAAGTTCTGACCTGCTTCTGGATCCCATTTTGTCTGAGATAAACAGGATATGAACAGACTTAGATTCCTCCCCTGCAAACCAGCAGGATTTAACATTTAAATCACCTGCCATTCATTCAACAACATTCGAGTGCTTATTATATATTCGAGTGCCTCCTACGCGCCAGGCACTGTTCTAGGCACTTGAGATACATCAGTGAATAAAACAGAAACATCTCTGTTCACCTCTGTGAACATTGTTGAAATGACATCAAAGTATTTAGAATATTACACAAACTTAGTTGATAAAGGAGTGGCAAGGTTTGAGAGGATTGAATCCAATTTTGAAGAAGTTCTACTGTGGGTAAAATACTATCAAATAGCACAACATGCTACAGAGAAATGTTTTGTGAAAGGAGCAGTCCATCAATGCAGCAAACTTCAATGTTGTCTTACTTTAAGAAATTGCCACAGCCGCCCCAACCTTCAGCAACCACCACCCTGATGAATCAGCAGTCATCAACAGCAAGGCAAGACCCTCCACCAGCAAAAGATTATGACTCCCTGAAGGTGCAGATGATAGTATTTTTTTAGCAATGAAGTATTTTTAATTAAGATATGTACATTGGTTTTTTAAGACAAAATGCTATTGCACACTTTTATATGTATTGGGAAACCATAAAATTCATGATTCACTTTATTGCTGTGGTCTGTAACTGAACCTGCAATATCTCCTCAGTGTATTCACTTCCTTGCATACGCGCTTGACTCCTTTGCCCGCCTCTCACTTCTCTCAGCCTTCAAAGACTTGAAGAAAGTTAGGATCTTGGTCTGGATTAGGCTTTGGTGTAAGGGAATGTTATGCCTGATTTGATCTATCCAGACCACTTTAACCTTCTTCATATCAGCAATAAAGCTGTTTCACTTTCTTATCATTCTTATGTTCACTGGAGTAGCACTTTTAATTTCCTTCAAGAACTTTTCCTTCACATTCATAACTTGGCTAACTGTTTGGTACAAGAGGCATAGCTCTTGGTGTATCTTCTTTGGACATGCCTTCCTTACTAAGGTTGATCATTTTTAGCTTTCGATTTAAAATGAGATATGTACAATTCCTCTCACTTGAACACCTATTAATTTACCTAATTTCAATATTGTTGTGTCCCAGAGACCATAGAGGCCTGAGGAGATGGAGAGGGATGAGTAAGTGGCTGATCTATGGAGTAGTCAGAACACACATGCATTTATTGACTGAGTTTGTGGTTTTAAATGGGTACAGTTCGTGGTGCCCCAAAATAATTACAACGGTAAGATCAAAGACCACTGATCACAGTTCACCGTAACAGTTATAATCATAATGAAAAAGTATGAAATATTAGGAGTATTGCCAACATTTGACACAGACACATGAAGTGAGCCTGTTGGAAAAATGGTGCCAATGGACTTGTTTGATGCAGGGTTGCCATTTTTAAAAAAACACAAAAGCACAATAAAGTGAGATATGCTTGTAAAATGATTGCCTGTGGACTTTACGGTGGGCCAAGAGGTAGACGAGAACATCGAGGGCATAAGGGACAGTGAGAATTCCAACGGATCACCATCTGGTGAGAGTGAAAGATAGCTGGCTTTCAGGTAACAGGGGGAGTCCGCTGTACAGACAGGAAGTGTGGTCAGAAAAATGGGATGCATGGAATTGAGATTACGGAGGAATTGCAGTTATTGGTGATAACTAGGTCTAGATATCACTATGCGAGTGAGTAGCTGCGTCAGAGTAAAGGACAAAGTCATTGAAGGAGGGGAGGTGAAAGAACTAAGAGGCCAGCCCCAGGGTCTGAGGTATCCTGGTGGCCTTTGTGCTCAGTCACTCCCAGACCACCATTAGTGTTATCGGACCCTGGCATTGCTCTGCCCACTTGCTGCCTCGATTGGTGCACTGGCTTTTGCCGCAGCTTTGGTTCCTAAGTTCCAACCAGCACCCTGCTGACTACTGTGGGCTGGAGACTTGCCCTGAGGCCGGTCCAGTACGGCTGACCGTGGCCCCACTGTCTCTGGAGAAGTTTCCCGGCCGATGCTTACGGTTAGGCCTACCCAGGAACTGCTTTTCACTTTCTATTTCAGAGCTTCAGCGCTAGGAGGAACGTGGCCACTTCCTCCTGCAGCTTTGACAGATGGCCGTCACCACTGAAGCTGGTGTGGCTCTCCCTGTGGGTCCCCCACACCTCCCTGCAAGTTCAGAGTCACCCTTGGCAGCTGGGTGGATCCCCCAGGGGCCTGTGCTCATGCTGAATCTCTCTACCTCCACACCTGCTCACACTCCTGAGGCCATTACCCTTTGAATCAGAGGACTGGGTCGTGAAAATACTACTGAAGGGAGCGTCTGTAAACAAACACAGTAAACATTGCAGGAACTAATCACATCGCAGTCTTTTCATCCATGTTGTGTGAACGTAAAGTAATTCTATGTCCAACTTAAAATCCTGCATACCTACAGTTTCTTCTCATAAATATTTGTAAAATACCTTTTTGGTTCATAGATAAAACCTAAGCACTATGATAAACTTTCTGGCAAGGGAAAAATCATGTGAGTTATATATAAAACATATGATATAAAGCAGATATAGCTTTTTAAACTTACTGTAAATTTTTAGAGCTAGAAGAGTGGTAAATTTTAAAGGAAAAAAATGTCAGTGATAATTTGACAATGCTAGCAATGAGGTGCTTCTTCCACCTGGCATAATCAGATAAAGCATCTGGGGTCTGGTAGCAATCACTTAGAAATGGAGATGTGAGTTTGTAATTGTGACAACTATAAAATTCTTAGTAATAAATTTTAAAAGAAAGGTATAGGACCTAAATGAAGCAGACTGTAAAATTTTTCTGAAAGATATAAAATAAGATCTACATAAGTTAAGAGACATGCCATGTTTTGGATGGGAGAAGACTCAATATAAGAAAAATGTCTATTCTTCCCAAATAAATGAGATTAATGTGCTTCCATTCTTGCTTGAATCCCAATAGGCTTTAAAAACCTGTGCAAAATTATTATAGCATCAAGATAGAAGCTTAAATATCTAAAAATGGCCAATAATGTTTTCAAAAGAAGGATTGAGAGAGCTTTGTCTTACCAATTCTTGAAACATAATATAAAATGACTGTAATCCAGATGGTTTTAGCACAGGACTAGAAAAATTGATAGAAAAGATAGAATAGGAAGCCAAGAAAAAGATCAAAATATGCTTGAGAACTTAATAAATCAATGGGTAAAGAGTGGTTTATATAATAAATGGTGCTAACTCAATTATTCATCCATCTATAAGAAAAGTTACGCCCTCACCTCACATACACACACAAATATACTTCAGATGGATTGAAGATGTTAAGTATTATAAATAAAATAATAATAAATTCATTATATGAAATTTTAGGAGGACATTTTTATTACTTGGTATTTAGAATTTCTCTATAAAAATTAGAAATACAAAAAACCCCAAATCATAAAGTAAAAGTAGATGTATTTGACTAAATTAAAACATAAAATAAAAGCAGGCAAAAGATATCACAAAGTCCAAAAGCAAACACACTGGACTGGGAAAAAATATTTTGCCACGCATGTAAAAAAGTGTTCCTTTGTCCCTCTTATACTAATTGATAAGAAAAAGACAGTCCCACTAAACCATGGATAAAGAATATGATCAGGCATCTCATAAGAAAGGAAGTAAAAATTGCCAATAAGCATATGAAGAAATGATCAACACCATTAATAGTTTGGAAATTTAACA
Organism: Avahi laniger; assembly: GCA_963575035.1. Taxonomy (NCBI): domain Eukaryota; kingdom Metazoa; phylum Chordata; class Mammalia; order Primates; family Indriidae; genus Avahi; species Avahi laniger. The sequence continues at coordinate 7,999 of CAUYSK010118565.1, read as the reverse complement.
TAAAATAAATAAAAACAAGATTCCATATTTTTGTTGTCACTCGGTAAAACTTTAGAAGTGTCATAGCATCGAGTTCTTGTGAGGATGCAGAAAAAGGGACGAATATATATGATTTGTAGGTCTGTGGATTATCACTAATAGTTTTTAAAAGTAAGCTGGCAATTCTATTAAAGTTAGATAAACACAGACCTTTTGGCCCAGCAATCCCATTTTTTGGGATTCTATCCTAGAGAAATAATGTACCAATTTATAAGCACTTGCGGTCAAGGATATTTGTTATAGCACTGTGTGTACTGGCAAAAACTATAAAAATCTCTATGTTTATCACTAGGGGAAAGGTTGAAAAAAATTATATCCCTGATGGATCCACACCAGGAAATTCTATACAAGTATTCGTATAATGAGTTTAATCTATAGATACTGTTTCAGAGGAATATCTGAGATCTATTGCTAAGTGAAAGAAAAATAGATAATTTATTTTGTGCTTACAACACAATGTATGATAGTCTAAGTTGGTTTTGGTTTAGTTAAGTCATTTAACCCTCACAGCAATTTTATGGGAAGCTTCTGTTATTATTAATCCTTCCATCTTACAGAGGCAAAATCAGGCTTCAAGGAACGTGTCTGAGGTTGCCCAGCCAAGAAACTCGAATCCAGACAGTCTGGCTTTGGAATCCATTTATGTAAACTCCATGCTGAAAGTCATATTTCTGATATTTAGTATCAGTCTAAGATTCTAAAAACAAACAGACAAAGCCAGCCCCGCATCTAAGTGTATCTATCTGTGTAAACATAGAGGGGGAAAGGCATTAATTTTGGTTACCTCAGAAGGCAGGATTATAAGTGAAAAGATTGTTAGCCCTTTCATTATACATATCTGTAATGTTTGACCATTGCAAGGGGGAGCCTATAATTTTTAAAACACCTGTAAAGAAAAATCTTAAAAATTAAGAAATTGGAAAGGGGAAGAAAAACACATCTGGGAACATGATGTTGAATCCTTCATCTAATTACTCCACTGTAATGAGGAAAAGTGACGTAGCGTAAACTCCTTTATTTATTTGTTCACTCATTCAACAAATATTTATTGAACACTTACCCTGTTCCAGGTGCTGGGGAGACAACAATGAACAAAATAGACACATGGGGTCTTCATGGGATTTACATTCTAGACAGGGACAGACCATAAGCAAGTAGAGAAGCAAACTAAAGCATTTCAGATGGAGACAAGGGCCAACTAAAAACAAAGCAAGATGAAGGATATAGAAAGTGAGATATGAGTGAGATGGGTAGGTGAGTTGTCATTTGTTATAGAATGGTCAGAGAGGCTCTTAGTAATAAGGTGACATTTGAGAAGAAACTTGAAGGCAATGAGATTAACTGTCATGTGGACCAGCATTATGGATCCCATGTGGATCACTGCGGGAAGAGCAGGATAGCAGAGGGAGCAGCGAGTGCAAAGGCCCTGAGGTCAGAGTGTGCTTGGTATGTTCAAGGAGGAAGGCCAGTTTGGGATGGGTGTGGTGGGGAAGAAGAGATCATGGAGAAGACCACGTAGAGAAGAATTTTAGCTTTTTCTCTGAGTAATATGGGAAGCCCTTTTGAAGAATGACATGATATGACTTATTAACCTACTATTTGAAGAATAGATTAATTGGTCATTTCAAATTTGAAGCCAGTATACTGTTTGCCATCCATTCTACACAGCACACAGAAACAATGCAGTGTGTGCCCCTGAGGGCATTATTTGAAAAGAGAATGTGGCTGGGGAGAGTTTTCAGAGAAGTCTGAGAGGGGAACCACATGACATTCCTAAGAACAGTTTGGGAATCCCATCCTGGCCCCAGCTGAGTAGACCGTGCAGCTAGAACATGCTGTTTATGTGGTTCGTTATGTGTTGATGTCATTCAGAGAAAGAACCTTGGAAGATTGATAGGGACATTTTATTCCAAAAAGAGTGTTTTTTATTTGTTTGATTCTGAGCAAGGGGAAAAAGGCCCATAGGATTTTGCTTTGTCAAGAAAGCTCCAAACTATAGGGGAAAAAGTGATCATTTCAAGTATAACCTATAGATACTGTGGGCTGAGGCAAATTTAATGTGTTTGGTTGGGTTTTCCAGAAGCAAATCCCAGCACAGAACTTATGTGAAAGTGATTTATCAGGAAGTAGGGCTAAGAAGGGACGGAGTCGAGCAAGGAAGGCCAAGGGGGTGTGGGTGGGGGTAGGAGGGCTGTGTGATTTCCACGCCGTCCCCTGCAGGGGTTAAGGTTTCTGTGCCACTTACAGGCCACACCTGTCAGTCACCGGTCCATTCTGGGGCCTGGTGGGGAATGCTAAATGCCCAGGTATGCAGATCACACAGTGAGTGCCGCTGAAAATCTCTAAGGGAAAAGATCCAGGAATAAGGACATTGTTTGACTGTCAAAGGGGCCTTTGAAAACTACGAATGGAAAGTAGATCTAACTTTTCCTTTATGCTGTTCCAAACCATCAGGATGCCACAGGAAAACAAATCTTTACCTCAAACAAAAACTTTGATGTTTGAAAAGTAGAAGCAAGTTGCTTCCTCAGGCATAAAAGACTGCTTCTAAACTACCTAGAAGCATCCTTTTAAAAGGTAGGGACAGTACATGATACTTTCTCTGATGTTCAATTTCCAAATGCCAAGCCTTTCATACAGGTCTAGTTTGCTTCCAATGTGCCTGACTGAGGAAAGAGTCACCAATTGGTGGTCAGGGGCCTATCCTGCTCTCAAACGTGTTTTGTTTGGCCTGCATAATGTTTTTTAAAAATTGGAATTGCAATATTTGTCTTCAATTAAGATATATTTTGCCCATCAAGAATGTATCAAAATATTACCCAGGGTCCAGGGTGCCCATATTATGAATGAAAGACTGAAAATCAAAGATATAATACTAGGGGGACAGTAAGGATGGCGACATAAACTATCACAACAGACACAGGAATTTCACATCCTATGGATAGTTTTCTTAATAAAAATAATAAGCCAAAGGCCACACACAGCCAATCTGAAGTAAGATGGAAAAACTGGTTCAAAAAGTATTTTGAGGAACTGGGTGTTTGTAGGCATATAGGAATGCTAGAATAAATTGCTAAATTAGGTACAAAACCTTTGAGATGATTTTTCTACTGGGCAGAAATCATTTGCATCTTTACCAGAAAAAAAAATCTATAAGTTAACAAATAACATGTAATGTGTAACATCACAGAATCTAGGCCTTAGTCAATGGCAGAAAACACAGCAAACAAAAGTGTATTCCTTTAGATAATTAAATCATCTTCAGCCAGGACTGGTAAATAATTGCCCAATCTAATATTATGTCCTCTCTTCATCTTAGGTTTTGGATAATTTTTAAAACACCTTTCACCACACCACCAGAAATTGTGATTTAATTGGTCTGAGATAGGGCCCTGGCAAAATTAGTTTTTCAAGCTGTCCTAAATTCATAAAATTTGTGAAACCTACCCACTATCATTTTGAAGCTAGCTATGAAGAACTAAACTGTGGTTGAACAGGGATCTACCAATTAATATTTCCTGATGCATGTGATCAAGTAATACCTCTAGTTTCTATCTGTGGTAGGGAGCTAAGCTAGCTGGGAGCCTGAATAAGGAAAACAGGTCCTGGGGACTGGGTTTGGTTGGGAGGAGTGTAAACATAAGGATTGCTCAAGAGCTTATTAAGAAAAGGGAAGAGATGAGGAAACAGCTAGAGGGACAACAGAAACAGCAAAAGAAGAGAGACTGGACAATGAATCAAGATGAGGAGAGAAGACGACAATCTGACGCTGTATCGTTCACATACTCTTATGTCTCTTGTGAGTTAGAAAAATTCACAGACATGGAATTGATGGAACAAAGGTTAAGAGCATTCACAGTGTTAATTGCTCTCCAAAAAGGTTGCAGCAGTTTACACTCTCACCAACTGCATATGAAAAATTCCTGTTTCTTACACTCTTACCAGAACTATAATAGCAACTGTTTTAGTCTTTGCCAGCATGAAAAGGGGAAAGATATCGTATAGACATTCTAATTTGCATTTATTTAGTTAAGGGTTAGAGTGTTAGATTGAACATCTCTATTTCTTTTTCTGGTAGCTCCTTTTATATTTCTGCAGCCTATTTTTTCTTATTTTAATTTTTTTATCACCTTCTATGACATAACATAAGTGATTGCAGCCTATTTTTTAATTAGTTTTTTTTTCTTTAGTGATTTTTAGAAGCTCTTGATTTATTAAGGAGGTTAGCTCTATGCTGTGTAGTCAAGGGCTGCTTGGGAAGAACATTAAGAAGCTTCTAAGTGCTTCTTTGTAAAGATATAAGTTACTTTTAAATAAGAAAAAATAAATCGAATGGCCTCTCCTAAGCTCTAAATGGGAGCAAAGCAGGCAGGCATCCTTGCAAGGGAAGGATGTATCATAACAAGAATGCGTCTGGGGTTTAACATGACTGCCCCAAGTCAAATGTTCCTTGATGTGTCGCACCAAAGACTGTTGAACGGGTCAGGGAAATTTGCAGAGGCATCGGGAAGCCTCCTGGGAGGATAATGTTGTCTCCTACCCAGTTCCTTCTCTTTTGAATTTTACTATTTTCAGAACCCCTTTTGTGGATTGAGATGATTTGGAAGGGGCAGGAAAGGTCCAAAGGGGAGGACATCAGGAGTAGAACTTGAGTGGAACCAATAACAGGTTTCAAAGCCCACGGCCACGGGCTAAAGGGAGAGGGTTGGCGCTAACACGGGGCGCAGGTGTAAATGGAAGCCCTTCCCGCACCAGACAGCCTGGAGGGCAAGGATTGGGAGGCGCTGGTGGCAAACTGAGGAGCTATTCCTTGCTTGGGTTCTGAAAGTGACAGCCGCCATAGTGCCTCGTGGATTGGACTCGTCCTTCCTCGATTTTTTTGGCCCTTCTACATTTGCAGACTTGTGAGGGCAGCAGTAGACACAGGTGTAACGGATTTCCTTGCCGGCGTTCCACAGGGACACCGCGTGGCATCCACAGACGCAACTAAGGTGGGCAAGAAGCCTGCCGCGAACTGATTCAATTCACCAGTTCTCTCTTTGCCTGGAGTTTAGAAGCTGAGGCCTCTGGAGTCAAACTTCTCTAAGTTCTTGGACAATTCGGAGGTGGCAAAGAAGGATGTTGGATGTCCTGGTGATTTGGCCAGGAGGATATTTTGAATAATTTGAACCTCAAACTTGAGAGGCGGGTTCCATTAGTTGCAACGTGTGCTTGACAAACGTTAGTTTTGGATTTTTAGATTTTTGAACTTTAACATTTTTGTCACATACAGTTTTTAAAATATTTATTGATCAATTACTTTCTTTGTGGCTCCTCTGTTTTATACCAAGAAAGGTCTTCCTCACTGCAAGATATTATATATATAAGATATAGATATACATATTTTGACAGAAAAATTGTGAAGAACTTCGAAATGAGCAAAAAAGATTGCCAGGTGAGCTTTCAGTGTAATACTACACAGCCCTGCAAGGTTATCTGGAAGGATACCTGAGATATAATGGGTAATCGTTAGTTATTTGTAGTAAATTAACTAGAGCCTTCTGGTGTTATCAAATAGGCTTCTGTTTCCTGAAAATTGCCCAAGGCTCTGCTATTAACTATAAACTTGCCCGAGACCAAAATCTGGTTCTTTAGTAAAGAAAGGTAGCCCCAGAGTCTCAGGGAAAAGGACTGTGCCAACTACATTAAACCGTCGGTGTCTCAAAGAATAGACTCTTGGGTACAAACTTCTGAGCTAACGTTACTTAGACAACTTTCGGTCTGTACCTACGGAGTAAGTGAGCATTTATGGGACTTTTTTAAATCCAGAAGCAGACAACTTTGTGAAAACAGAATGCTGATCCAAGACTCAGCAGAGCAAAATTACAAAGAGCAGAATGAGCTGATGAGGAAAATGTTTACTGTGGTTGTGGTTGATGCTGTTTTAACACTCTGTTTTCTGGATGTATGAGGAAGCCATTTTTCTTTCTTAAGCTATCTTTAGTCTACAGCAATTCAGTAGATTCTGCCTTTTAAAAGGGAAACTAAACACATTTTTTCTGCTTGTCACGGAACTCTCTTCCACCCCTGAATTTAAAACCTGTGACTGAGTCCCCAGCCTTTTTCATGGCAATGTAGTTATTTGCATAGGTTCAACAAGAGTCTCTTCTGTCCCGGTATATAATGACAAAATTGGTTGCGTAGCAATGGCCTTACGTGGGATGTCCTATTTGAGAATGATGGTCATTTAACAAGCATTATCGAACAACTCTAAGGAACAAAGTTTGATTTTATTTATGGAGCCAATGCCTACAAAATCCTCCCAGAAAACCTGGCCTACTACCAACCTTCTAAGGTTATAAACTATGTACCAAAACTGAGTACCAAAGCTGAGTACCAAAACTGGTTTATAGGGTCCCCATCAGTTGGGTGGTAAGAAAGGATGCTTCCTGGCAGGCCAGGAACCTTAGCAAATTTTGGGCAGCTCATGCAGAGATGTATTTGCCTGAATTTATAGATAGTGCAGTTGAAATATGATAGAGTTTCTGGCCTTAAGCAATCCCTGAGCAAACGATGGATGGAGACTTAAAAGTACAATTCTGTGGCTCCAGTAGCTGTTCAATACTGCACAGCTCTACATTTGCAAAGCAAACTCAAGGAAGCCTGTATGGTTAATTAATATTCCTCCTGCACCTATGCAAATAAGCAGGCCAAAGCTGATGAGACTGTCCTTTTAATGACCCAGAGTAATCTTTGAGATTCTATGGTCATAAAGGCAGAAGTTGTTAGGAAAATTGGAAAGACTTTAAAAGGGGCAGAAAAGATTACTGGGTGTAATTTCAATAGAATATTAGGTGTTCCTTCTGGGTTATCTGATTCTGTACACTTTTTTTTTTTTTTGGTCTTTGAGCTACTTTATAATCCTATAAATTATAGAAAACTGATAAAGATGCCCAGAGATATAAATGAATTCTGTCTGGTTGAGATGCAATTGATTCCTCCTGTCGACAAGGCCAGTTTTGCAGCTATATGCAAATTCATTTCAACATTCCTGATTGCTGATATATGTATCTGTTCTTTCAATTCTCTTTTGAATCATTTTTTAAAAAAACATTTTACTTATTCCTTCATTCATAATGAGCTAAATAAAATTTTTGACATGATTACTTTATATGAGAGTCATGGTTTTATACTTGTAAAAGATAGATATATTAACCCACGTGTTATTTAAAATCTTAAATAGGGCCGGGAGTAGTGGCTCACGCCTGTAATCCTAGCACTCTGGGAGGCCGAAGCAGGTGGATCACTCAAGGTCAGGAGTTCGACACCAGCCTGAGCAAGAGCGAGACCCCGTCTCTACTAAAAAAATAGAAAGAAATTATCTGGACAACTAAAAAAATATATATATAGACAAAATTAGCCGGGCATGGTGGTGCATGCCTGTAGTCCCAGCTACTCGGGAGGCTGAGGTAGGAGGATTGCTTGAGCCCAGGAGTTTGAGGTTGCTGTGAGCTAGGCTGACATCACAGCACTCTAGCCCGGGCAACAAAGCAAGACTCTGTCTCAAAAACAAACAAACAAACAAAAAAAAAAGAACCCAGGCTCCTTCTATCTGTCTGCTATTATATATCTTTAGGATTTGGTTTTCATTCTCAAGGTCACCTCATGGACCTAAATGGTTGCTGGAGAATCTAGTAACAGAAAGGTTATACCGGGCACAGTGGCTCACACCTGTAATCCCAGCCCTTCCTGTAATCCCAGCAATTCAGGAAGCTGAGACATGAGGACCACTTAAGGCCAGGAAGGAGTTCAAGACCAGGTTGGGCAACATAAGGATACCTCATCTATAAAAAATTTTAAGAAATTAACCAGGTGAGGTAGTGCACTCCTGTAATCCCAGCTACTCAGGTGGTTGATGCAGGAGAATCCTTGGAGTCCAGAAGTTTGATGCTGCAGTGAGCTATGATGGTGCCACTGCACT
>CAUYSK010118562.1:0-18666 GCA_963575035.1 Avahi laniger | reverse complement strand
GAGTAGCTGGGACTACAGGCATGCGCCACCATGCCCAGCTAATTTTTTCTATATATATTTTTAGTTGTCCAGCTAATTTCTTTCTATTTTTTTAGTAGAGATGGGGTCTCGCTCTTGCTCAGGCTGGTCTCGAACTCCTGAGCTCAAACGATCCACCCGCCTCGGCCTCCCAGAATGCTAGGATTACAGGCGTGAGCCACCACGCCTGGCACCTTTTGTATTTTTTAACATATGTATGTCTTTAAATTATAAAATAGTTTCCTTGAAGGTGAGAAATCTTTTGTTTACAAGTATGATGCCTCGCTTAACCACTTAAAGCATTAATATAAACATGGATACCTTGTAAAAATAGCTCTGTCCTGGGGTCTATAAAAATTACTAAGAAAAGGGTTTTTTTTTCTTTTTAAATTCTTCCAGGTAATTTAGAATTCTTCTACTGCCTCATAATCTTCATATATGACCTGAATAGATAATCCCAATGAATAGGAATAACATAATGAGTCAACACAACTCTAAACCTAAATCACTGATTCAATTTTTTTGGCATGAAGAGATACTCCCCCATACCTTCTAACCCTATGCCCTTCATGTTTGAAGAAATGCAAAAAAATTTTGTGCTCTCTTTTAAGAAAAATGCAGATACACAATACTTTACATTAAAATTTTAAGGTCATTCACAGACAAGATCCTTTTGCTAAAAAATCTAAAATCTGGCCCATGCTTATTTCATTTTCACCATTATCTGCCCCCAATTTCACATTCCAACCACACTGAGCTCACTCCTACCTCTGTATCTTTGTTCATACTTACTACGTAGTATAAAGCAAAATACTTTCAGTTTCCTGACTTTCTTATTGTTTGGTATGAGGTGCACAATACCTATCTCATTAGTATTACTGTTATACACTACAAAATATAAGGCACTTAGGGCACTACCTGGCTCGTGGCAAGAAGTCAACATTGAATGAAAATGTCAAAAGCAAGGAATACACATGAGTTAAATTCTAATTCCTCATTATTGGATTTGGATTATTTAGAAATTCTCATTTTAAATGTAAAACTCATATACAAATAAACTATATTTATTAGGGTTCTATTGAACTGAAATATATAGTTAAAGGGCAAAAGATTTTAGTGACTAATATCTCCTCATAGTAAAGACAATTTAAGAGAACAGAAGTCTCATAAGAACTTGCTCTAGTATTTCTAGAACTATGACTTATTAAGGCTACTACAAATCAACCCACACTAAATTCTCTGAATTAGAGTTAGATTATTAATTTACTGTGTTTGTAACCTAGATCTCTCAGCCAATTCGTTCTGCCTTCAGGAGTAGTCTGCATTCTACATAAAAGACAAACTACTATATATGCCTAAGCAGGTGTCAGCTACAATTTTCACCATTATAAGAGTTACCCATTTGAAATAAGATATAATCTCTACTAAAGACAACAAAATTGAAAGACAAAATTGAATATCATATCTTCATCAACTACTAAAACTCCATCTCCTACAAATACTTTCTCTTCCTTAATTAAATCTGGCAGGGCACAATGTACAGAGGGGGAGGATTGGGAACAGTCTTAAAGAAAAACTAACCAAACAAATGGAGATTCTATTCTGTAGTACTTCTCCCGAATACAGAGTAAATCATGTTCCACACTGGACAGAGAAATGAGATGATAATGGGATTATTCAGACACTAGCTAAACAATACAACCCCTCTATCCTATCTCTTGTGGAAGAATTTCTGGAAATGCCAAGATCAAACAGCTATTCCCTAAACCCATTTTTTTTTTCTGGACATCTGGTTAGACTATGTTTTCTAGTCCCTTCTGCCATATAGCTATGTGACTAAGTTCTAGCTAAAAGAATCAGAGTAGACATGGATAGACAACACTTCCAGCCTGGCTCATAAGCCTCCCATGGGGATCTGCCACACTCTTCCTCCTGTGGCACAGCAACATTGGGAGCTATGTTTAGAAGATGGCAGAGCCATATGACGGAAGGAGTAACCACTTGGAGGACAGCCACCTGCCAACTAGGAACATCCACTTCAGACTTCACAAGAATAAGAAACTTACATTGTGCTGACCCACTGAGATTGGGGGTTTATCTATTATAATGATTGTTGGTTTACCTTAAGTTATACATTTCCACATTTCATATTCAATGCAAGGACTGAAAAGGTCACGTAAGAAACCTCTCTGTATCATGAATTAAAAGAAAAAGAAGAGAAAAAGAAATACACTATCCTAATCTACTCTTTTCAGTGATTCCTCAGAGGTCTACAGTTTCAACTTAAGTCTAGAATTTAAATCCAAATTTCACCATTTATTAGCCACATAAGCTTTGGGCAAGTTAGTTAACTTATGAGACTTCTTATACTCTACTAATGAAAATAAAATCACCTACCTCCAGAATATTTGTGACAATATAAACAAAATAATGTTATTAGCTTGGAACAAAAAAAGTGCTCAGAGATGGCAGTATTACAAAATAAAAATTACTAATGTATAGATTGCTTTCTCTATATATAGCTTTCTCCCAGACTCTATGGCTCCTAGGTTTCTCTTCCCTTTCTGCATTTTCTGAAGAGAAAAGGACAGAATATGAATGGGAAATGCAATCATCGAAAAAGAATCATCAGTCAAAAGGCCACACTCAAAGATCCAGAAGGCCACATGTGGCCCCAAGGCTGTAGGTTCCTCATCCCTGGAACACGTTCAAGGTAAGCAAGCTGCACGGGGCTGAGCAAAGAAGACACTGAGTAACCAAGGTGGCAGGGATAGGATATAGTTAGTGAGAGAGAGTTCGATACTAAAGCACAGGTGACTTTAATAAGCAGGACAGCTGACACTGTAATCTAAGTCACACTTATTCAAATGCAACATCAACACAGGACTCAACTACAGGGTGTATGTGGGAGGCAGTGAATGCTCTAAAAGCTGCCTCTAGTATAAGCACTATTTTTTGATAATTCTTCATTACAACCTTGTTAGTGACTGATCCTTCAACTGTGTCACCTCTATAGACAGGTCAGAACCCCTCTCCCTCATATAATTAAAAGCTGACCTTCCCTTGTGAAGCAGCACAAACAAGACGGACAGTGAAAAAGGCACTGGTTTTACAGTCAAGCATACTGTGCTTTTTTCCCAGTGCTGACAGTTACTAGTTGTGTGATTTTCACCTAAATATTTATTATTCTTGCTAACCTTCAACTTCTTCCTTTATAAAATGGGGATACTACTACTTTCTTTCAGGATTTCTACAAGGATTAATGTATAAAAAGTACCTAGCACAATACAAAGTAGCGGGGGCTAAATAACCAACAGCTTGTGTTATAATGCATGAAATATAAATTTACAGTATCAAGGAGTTCAGAAGATAAAGTAATCTTATTATTTTACCTGTTCTATTTCCCTCATTATGCAGATAAGTAAATTTATAAATGGTGGCAAAGCTAGTTAGTGGTTTAGCCAGATTTCTTAACTCCCAGGCTAGTATTTTTTTCAATTATACCACTTTGTCCATTTTTATGGATGAGAATACTGGGTAAAGAAAAGGGAAACCATCTGGGAAACTATTTCTAATTCTCACTCTAGTTTTCAACAAGTAGTATATGATGTTCAGTAGGAAAGATGCTATCATGATAAATAAAAGCTGTTAATTTTAACATTTTCAATTTTATGAGATGGTTACAAGATAATTTTGTAGCATATTAGATGATTAAATTTATTTTTTCAAACAATTACTGGAAAAGTCACTTTAGAAATGTATTTTCTCTCACTGACCTTCAGGAAAATAAGATATTAACCTATCTTTTTAAGTGATATTTACTTTTTCCAAAAGATTATTTGGCTAAAACTAAGATTTTTTTTAAAGATGTAAAGTTACTTAATACTTATAAATGAAATGGTAGGATGTCTGAAAATTACTTCAAAATAATGTAGGACATAAGCAGATAGGTAGGGGTACAGAGGAAACAAGATTGAGCACAAGCTGGTAATTACTGAAATTGGCTAATGGGTATGTGGGAATTCATTACACTATTTTGTCTACTCTTATACATATTTAAAATTTTCCACAATAAGAAGTTTAAGAACTCATGCTGAACAAGTAGGAAATAAAACTCTAAATTAAACTATCCAAACTTAATCAGTTTGGTAGGCACTGTTTTACCTGAATTTGTGAAAATGTAGTCATTTACTGAAAAAATATTTGAGTGAATATGTATTAGGTACTATGCTATGCACACAAAAAATTAAACAGTGAGGAAAAAAAAAGAAAAACCTCTAGTCGCCATATCAAATCCCTAAAGTTGCTTAAACTAGTTGGATATTAGCATATTAGATAACTAATAATGTGATAAGTGCTATAATAGTACTATGAGAAAAAGGACTGGGAAAGGACAAAAAAGGAATTAATTCATTGCGTTTATGAAAGGAAGTGAGTGTTAACAAAGATTTGCTAAGGAGAATGAAATTTGAAGACTCAATTTTTCAGCCAGTGGATAGAAAGTAGAGAGTGTTCAGGCATTCAAAGCAGGAAGAAGTTGCATTGAGCAAAAACAAAAAGCCAAGCGAGAACGAGCAGTGTGTCGAGAATTGCAAGTAGCTCTGGTGGCTCTAGTATGATGATGGGTCGGGGTAAAGGTAGGGCAAGGAATAAGGCCAGTAAGGTAACTAAGGTCACTATGGTCATATTTTAAAGGGTCTTAAATGGCAGACTAAGCAATCTGAACACAGTCAGAGGTCAATGAAAGTTTTAAAGCAGAGAAGAGATTTAGTCAGATTTATTTACATTTTAGAAATATCACTCTGTTGGTAGTGTGAATGAAAGCCTGAAGAATAAAAGGTGAGGCACAAAGAATATTCATTAGAAAGATGCGGGCTTGGACCAAAGAAACGGCGTAGAAACTGAAAAAGGTAGGCAAAGACTTGAGAAGCACAATTAACAGGATTTACATACTACAATGTGTAGAGGGGAGATATGAAGAATGAAAGACTCAAAGGTAAGAGCAAGGTTTTGAGAAGTAATGTTTTTCTCTAGAGCATGAAGTCCTGGTAAATAGTGATGGTATTAAGCAACACAGGGAACACATAAAGAAAAACTAAAGACAATAAATTCAATTTTGAATGTGTTGAATTTGAGGTACTACCAACATCCTATCTACTAGTAATTTTAGAATGTGGGTACTCAGGAGAGAAGATATGTTTGGGTGGCATCTGTATGTATGTCTTAAGAAACAGAAGAGACTACCCAGAAGGAGGTTATAGAATAGACAGGATACTCAGGATGTCCCAAGTTATCTCTAATTGAGCCTTTAATGCACAAACCTCCAGCCTATTTTTTGTATTGTACCTTGTATTCATTTCTTTACTATTATTTAAAATATTTTTTACTTTTAAGAAATATATAGTCCCCAAACCACTTCTCATTTCTTTTTATTTCCTTATAAACCTAATGCTCAATAATGATCAAATAATGACCAAATCCAGCCTGTGGCTGTAATCCAAGAAGTCAAGCAGGACTACCAGATCCAATTAATAAGTGAAACAGAAACCGGGCCAACCTGTGTAACACCAGGCTACTTCTTGAGTATTAGAGGCTAAGATGCACCAATATGAGACATCAAATAAATTATATTAGTTAAAATATTTCACAATAACTTGATAAGCAACATGCCAAGTTACTCACCAGGCCTTTGATCCTGTTCCAGTACACAAATTGAGCCCTGAACTCTTCTGTTTTTCCCATGGACCATCATCAACTGAAATCTCATAGTAGGAAGCCCTATGAATTGAGAACATAAAACTGTGTTTGCTGACCTTATGGTTCAAGGTAAATAAGACAAACATAGTCTTCTTCAGAACTAATGAAATCTAAGTAAGTCAAGCTTGACCAAGAAATATCTGGCTTAGTAAGCACACACATCATGGTGCTAATTCCAATACTGATTAAGTGAAAAAGTTAGAAGGAAAAAAATTTTTGCATGTCTACATGCCTTTCTGATCTATATGCTCCTTTCTATCAATACTTTCATATTTCAAACAGGAGCTTCTTGCAAATTTTTACCTAGCATTGCTGCTACAGCCCTTATGGAGTCTAACACATACAGAGCCTCATTTTAGAATCCAAAAAAAAGAAAATATCATTCTTAAGTTAGTTTCATTCTTGGTAGCCAGGCCTTGATATAGCTAAATCTGTATCTAATTCTTCAAGTTACCAATGGTTTCTGCTAGATTCTTGTTGCTTAAATTATATGTAATTTTTGAATTGGTGTAAACTAACAGATTAGATAATAAAGCCGTAAAGAAAATTCTCAACCAGTACTGGGTTAGTGGACAAAACTAAGAATAAAATTAGAACTATAATTTCTTAAGAGATTTACATTTCTTAGAATATTTCATAAATATGAAATCAAATAGGTTTTCTAAAACTAGCAAAAATGACACTATTCTTTATGAATGCATAAGTGATTTGTAACTATTCAAAGAATTTTTGAAATGTGTAAAAGCCTATTTTGTAAATTCCATCTTAAAATAACGGTATCACTGATCAACACTGGATTATTTTTCTCTAATAAATAAAAAAGTTAAAATAAACTCCTAATAAAATACAGCTTTTCAAAAATAATGACAGTTATCAGATATGCTTGAAAACACTAACCAACTATGGATAATTTACCTCTTATTCTAAACCTTTCAATTTAACTTGTAAGCTCTTAACTTCTGAATCTTTTACATGATATACTCCTTTTCATTTTTTTCTCTAAAGTCAGCATTCTTATAAAAGATAGTCCACTTAATATTCAACATTTAGTCTATTTCATAGCTTTGTTATATCTTCCTAGAAAACACACATTAGGAGCCTAGTATGTACAGACAAGCCAGCCAAATCCAGAGAAATGGCTGCTACTATGCCAGAATCAAGTAGAAACAAAAGAGATTAGAAGTAAGTGGGGGATGGGTAGAAGAAGCAGACAGAGAGAGAAAGAATGGTCAGGAGAGAGATGCTGAGCCCAAAACAATGAGCAAATTTAGTGTCATTCTCACATGCAAGTTTATCAAGATTAGTCAATTCATAGAATTTTTGTTTCAGGGAAATTATTTTTTTAAGGCAGCAATAAAACTCACAGTCCCTTTAGAGTGGGTATACTTCTTCTTAAATTGTCCACTGCTACAGCCCAAGAATAAGACATTCTAGGTTAGAACAAATAGGAGAAAAGAAAACAAAATTGGGCTTTTAAAATGTTCTTAAATCTAAGAACATTATAAATGAGGCGGGAATAATATTGCTGCACTTCATATTTTCCAAGCGAAGCACTTAAGTTTTCAGAGCATAATGAAGCCTCAATACAGGACCTGGAATCAGAAATACTGGGTTTATATTATAATTCTGATGCTAACTAATTATATGATTTGAGCAAGTTATATGAACTCTCCAAACCTCAATTTTAGTAAAAATACAACTACCCTTCTCATAGGGCTTCTAGGAGTACTAAATAAGATAACATACACAATACGTGCCTGACACATAGTGGGCATCCAATAAAATATTCGTGTCCTTTCTGCCTAAGGGTCTAGATCATAGAATCCTTAAAAATAAGTTCGAATGCCTCCACTAGTTAAACCATTTTCAATAGTATCAGAAGCCAATCCATTGTTGTTCTTATCTTAGTAAAGATATAAGGTAAGACATCAGAGAACACAAAAAGAAGCAGCAGCAGACAATATTTAGGAGATAAACCAGATCACTACTGCCACAGGAAATAAAAGCATTCAATCTAAAGTCCCTTCATGAGACTTCACTGACTTCTCAAAAGTCTTTCAACAGATCCCAGTTTTCCCCCTTTTATAAGTTTTTTAATTTTTTAGTAAGTACAAATTATAAAGCAACACTAGTAGAAGCTCTCAGCAGTTAACCATACAACCTTTAAAATACACAAAGAGAATAAAATAAGCCATAAATGGCTTGCCTAGACTAAGCATAAATTCACAGAACATTTTTACCTTTGTCATCTATTAGACTTTCTCCAATCTCATTTAAAGTTTTTGCTTTCTTCTCTATCTTATGTCTTTAGCAATAATAACTAAATTATATCAGTAATTAGAATTACATTTTCTCCCTTCTCTCTTCTATCACATAACAGCATCTATTATTCATCTCTGTATTGCTTCAAACTTGATATGCAGCAAAAGAAAAAACTTTATATATAGCATAAGTCTTGCCAGTGTTAAATTATGTTTACATTTTACTATAGTTTCCATATTCCTTTAACTATTTTCTTTGAAGAATTTTACTTTTAAACATTTTAAAATTATATATTTATTACCCTCCAAAAAATTAAGATACCACCTTTACCTTACTCATCTTTATATCCCTAGAGACTTCCATATTGCACATAGTAGGTGTACAATATACTTTTGTTGAATAAATTTAATATTACATACAACAAAATAATTACAAGTAAAAAAATTATTCAAATCATTCTGTTGAGTCAAGCTTTGTTCTTTTCAATACTGTCAGAGTTGAGTCATTGGCTAGCATGTGGATATCTTTTTTAGTTAACACACTGATTGCCATGTGTGTTGTATTTAACTCAGACTAATTTTGAGCCCAGGGCCTCGTGAAGCAAAACCCTGTAGTTGGTTCATGAAAATCTTACTTGTTGAAGTTCTTATTGTTACAATTAATATTGACAATTTAATTCTAAAAATGTGGATTACACTGCATATAACTAACACACAGAAAACAATAAAAAATAACAAATTAGAAAGATTGATCTGTTTAAATAAAATAGTGTGGCCCCAGGGAAAAATTTTTTTTTCTAGTGTGGCAGTCAATGTGTTAATGCAAATTTTTCTCACTAAAATTAAACTTCTATGAAAGGAAATGACTTGCAAAAACAAAATTTCAGAATTTATGGAACTCTGAGTAAACTAGGAAATCAACTATATGGCCTTCAAAGTATCACATGGTTCTGGTAGCAGGAAAGTGAGACATAAAACTCATCTATAATCTTCTACCCTAATTTACTTACATCTACAAAAATGAGAATTCAAACTAAAGTACTACCAAGAGTTAAAACAACTACATTACAGTAGACATTTTATAGCTGGTAACCATATTCCACAAATAAGTTTTGCAAAAGAAATTTTATTAACAATAATATTCAGGTCCCACAAAACAAATTTTATCAGTAATAAAACACATACATTTAAATACTCCCAATGAGGAGCTGTATTAACCTTAAGTTTTGGTAATAATGTTCATAATCTTGAATTGTCAATATATTTGCCTTATGTTACACTAAAAAAAAATACATCACCTATCTAGAATTCCTATCAAAAATGCCTCGTCTAAATCTCATCATGCAAAGAAGAAAAAATCACACAAATTTAAAATAAGGGATATTCTGCAAATCAATTGGTTTAGACCATTCAAAAATATTAATATCATTAATGACAAACCAGGGGTGAAGTTAAGGAATTGTTCTTAATTAATTCTAAAGGGCCATAGTAGCCAAATGCAATATGTGATCCTTAACTGGATCCTGGATAAAAAGAAGCAAATATATCAGCTTTAAAGGGCACTGAGACAATTAATGGGGAAATTTTAATATGAGCTGTGTATAAAAGTTTTATATCAATTGTAAATATATGCTTAGTATATCACTCTCTTAAACATTTCTAAGCTGGGTATAGTTGTGGTCCCAGCTACTTGGGAGGCTGAGGTGAGAAGGATCACTTGAGCCCAGGAGTTCAAGGCCAGCCTAGGCAACATAGTGAGACCTTGTCTCTAAAAAAAAAAAAAAAAAAAAAAAAAAATTAAAATTAAAAAAACACATTTATAAGCACCTATATAAACAGTTTAAAGCTTCTGGGAAGTAGTTCAATAAAGAAACCCAAATAACTTTGTTTAAAGTAGGGTTTCACAAACATTTTTGGTCACAGAACATTCTTTCCCCTTAATGTGTATTAACATGTATAAAGTTTGGGAAATATTTCAGTAAATAATTAATTGCTATTACTTATAAAATGTTAATTATTCACAAATTTTAGACAGGTTGTAGAAATTGAATATGAATATCCAAAAGTATTAAACCATTAGGTTTAAAAGTACCTGGAAGACAGACTCTCCCCAATGAAGACTTCATTTAGTGCTCTCACTGGCAAAAGTTGTGGTCCTGAAGCCTCAGACCCTGCAGGTAATGAGAAAAAAAGAGAGAGAAAGAGAGAGAAGGAAAATCCAAGATAGCTCCTTAAATTTTAGAAATGTTATGATGAATATTCTATAAAACATTAAAAACTTTTTTGTTTTAATAGAATCATATACTTCAATATAGTTAACATAAATTATCTCAAGTATCCATAATATAAACCTTCATGTCACCTAACCATAAACCTGCAATGAAGCCTCTATCTCTTCAAAATAAACCTTAATTCTTCTTGAAACAATCTTTCCAAGAATGATGAAATACATTTATCCATCTTATAAGATTCTTCTCGTCACACTTAGTTTACCCCGGAAGCTTCAGAGGTGTAACTGACCAAGTACGTCCACAGGACAACCATTTTGGAGTTCAGCAGCAAACCACACACATGGCTTATGTCAGAAAGCAAACCAGATATGTTAAGAAACCAGATTTTTTTTTTTCAAACAGAAAACTTCAAAAGTATTTTTAGCAATGGCAGCGTTGGAGGAACAATGTTGCATCTCCCTTCATGACTCCTAAGAAATATCTTCTGTTTTTAATCTGTAAGGTTGTTTGCACAGTTCAAGTAATCTTCCTTGATGATTATTTAAACATCACTCCATCACACAAAAGCCTCCAAAGGATTCCCAGTGCTTTCTGGTTCAAATTTGTGACTGTCACCTTCCAATGGTTCCCTTTACTTTTTATCTTTTATTAGTTTCCAACTGGAAATGCCAACTCCATCTCCTCAATGTCACCAACGGCAGATTTATTGCACTCCAGTATCTCTCGCTAGGCAAGCACCATGAGACAAGTTCACTTTTCTGTCTCCTCCACAATTTCTGCTAAGTCATGTTTAAAAGTCCATCCTAGTTGTGGCAGGCAGCCTCCAACATGGTCCCCAGTGATTTGATCCCTGCCTCCTGGTATTCACACCCTTGTAAATATACACCTTCTGTCCCACATCATACCAGAGTTGTCCTATGTGACCAACTGAATATGGCAGAAGTGATGGCATGTGACTTCTGCGATTAGGCTAGACAAGAATCTGTTTCTTCCGTCCTGGTTGCTCTCTTTCTCGCAGATCACCTGCTCTGAGGGAAAATTTCTCATGAGCAGCACTTTGGAGAGACCAGCCTGGTGAAGAACTGAAATCTCCTGCTACCAGACATGCGACGAGCTGGGAAGTGTATCCTCCAGTCCCAGTCACGTCTACAGTACTGCTGTCCTAGCTGACAGCTTAACTGTCACCCTCTGAGAGGCCCTAAACCAGAACTAACCAGCCAAGCTGCTCCTTGATTCTTGACCTTCAAAATCTGTAAGATCATAAATATTTATGTTTAAGATGCTAAGTTTTAGGGTAATTTCTTATACAACAATAGACATCTAATATACAGTAGATAATGAATACACAAATAAAACTACCACTGTCATCAACACAATCAATGAGCTATTCTCCTCTGACTTGTTAGCTTGATTATTATATTATTCTGTTCATATGTTTACTATAGAACATTAATTACACTTTTCTCATTTCTTTTGGGTTATAACTGCCTAAAGGGAACCCATTATTCTTCCAAATATAACAATTTGTTATTACAACACCAAGGATCCTTTGAGCATTTGCTGTTTACCTAAATTATGAGCTCAACCTCATGGTACAGTAGAAAGAATTTGACACAAAAAGCTTTATAAAAAGATCTGGTGTGTTTAATCAAATTTGACTGCACTAAAAACTAAAATTGGCTAACTGTCTTGATTTGGTACTACATATATTTACATTCTCATACCTGACAGTTTTGCAAATGTAAACAGCTAAAATTTATTGTTTAAATAAGGTAATTACTAATGGAATTGGTTTTAGATTGCCATCCTCACAAATTTTCTACAAATGCTCAACAGTAGGCATTCACTAAATATTACTAAAAAGTCTGAACTCTCACCATCAAACTGTACTCAAGTTTTTCTTTTATATGATCTTGACTCTCTACCTCTGTTCCCATTTTCCCTCATCCTAATTTTCCTCTTCATATTACATTTTTATTACATATGCTTGAATTTCAACTTAATACCTTTGTCAAATGAGGAAGAGAATAAAATTGTTTGATATCTCATTAATCATCATAATTCTGTTTGCATTTTCTTTCATGCTAATTGACTACTAAACCTTACCTAATCACAAAACTGCATTCATTTATAACTTGCAGCAATGAGACGTGAAAAAAAATAGACTTGACACCAATTAACAATTTTCTATCTAAGAGAAAAATTATAATTTGTATTTTTAAATATAGAATTGTGATACTAGTGACAGAGACTGCTACAGCACGTAATTCTCTCACACTGCCATATTGCTCGACTATATTTTCAGGTCTACTTGAATTAGATGGAACCATGTGACTAGCAATGACCATGGAATTGTGAGTAAAAGTCATGAAAAGGTGTGGCTCCTCAAACTTCCCTTAAGATTTTCTATGTTCTCTGTCTTCTCCCGAGATACAGAGGATCCAATGAAAGACTCAGAAGCTTTAAAATATGGTAGGAGCTACTATGTGGAAGGGATCTGGGTTGCCTGAACACCCTTGGACAGTAAGATGAGTTAGAAATAAACCTTTATTGCATTAAGTCCCTGAGTTCTGGGATTGTTGTCAAACCAATTCACCTCTCCACATTAACAGAACCAGCCTTGCAAATAAGAAAGTTACTAGTTTATATGACTAAAAAAAGAAAATAAATAAATCAACCCTAAGTTCTCCTTTTGAAAGTATACTGATAAGAAAAATAATATTCTTCTTTAACTTGTAGACAAATAAAACCTAATTCAGGATAGATTACACTATGCGAGATAAAAAATTTTATTTGTTTAAAATTATGCCATCCCTTTTTTGATAGGTTAAAAAAAATGGGATTTTTTTTTCTCCCCAATCTTTTGTTCTAAATTAGAAAGTTAAATCAGGGATCAAACATGGGAGTGTATTTATAACCCCAAACCTATTTCTACTTTCAAAAATCCCAAATGGAAGCTTCCTAAGAAATGTTCCTGCCAACTTGAAGGAAATTTAAATAGGAAATATAAGATATCCCTTGAAATATGTCTTATTTTTTTCTCAGAAAATAACACTATCATAAAAAAAAAAAACCCTCTAACAAAAATAGCCTTCTAAGATAGTGCCCAGACACGGTAAGTAACATAATAATAGCAATATGGTAATAATTATTTAGCAATGTTCTGTGTTGCCATTCAGAGAAATATGAAACTATTCTGATTCTAGATCCTTTCTACAGGTGGCCCTCTGGACCTGCAAATTCTGCATTCATGGATTTAACCAACCTCAGATTGAAAATATTTGGTAAAAATAAAAGTAAAAAATAACAATAGAACAATAAAAAATAATACAAATAAAAAACAATACAAAATAACAACTTTTTTGGTATTATAAGTAATCCAAAGATGATTTAAAGTATAGGGGAGGACGTGCATAGGTTATATACAAATATCACATCACTTTCTATCAGGGATTTGAGCAGCAGTGAATTTTGGTTATCTGCAGGAGGTCCTGAAACTGCCCCCGGGAACCAAAGGATGACTATACAAAAAATAACCTGCTCTAATTACCACCACCACCACCTCGTTCTCCTCTCTGGAAGTTTGCAATAGCTATTTTATCACTAGTATTCTATCTTGATGTGGAAGATTTTACCATTAAGTATGCTAAACACTTTGTCAGTCCTTTCAATTCAAAGACTCTTGTCTAAGTTTTTTAATTTAAATTTTTAAAAAGTTTTTTATTGATACATAATAACTGTACATATTTATGGAGTACATGTGATATTTTGATACATGTACACAATGTGTAAAGATCAAAACAGGGTATTTAGGATATCCATTACTTCAAAAATTTATCTTTTTTGTGTTGGGAACATTTCAAATCTTCTCTTCTAGCTATTTTGAAATATACAATAAATTATTAACTATAGTTACCCTACCATGCAAACACTAGAATTTGTTCCTTACCTCTAACTGTATACCCATTAACCAACCTTTCTTCATCCCCCTTCCACCATTCCCAGTCTCTGGGATCTATCATTCTACTCTCTACCTTCACGAGGTCAACTTTTTTAGTTCTCACGTGTGAGTGAAAGAATACGTAATATTTGTCTTTCCATACCTGGCTTATCTCACTTAACATAACGACCTACAGTTCCACATCCATCTTACTGCAAATGACAGGATTTCATTCCTTTTTATGGCTGAACAGTATTCCACTGTGTATGTATACCATATTTTCTTTATCCATTTATCTGATAATAGACACTTACGTTGATTCCACATCTTGGCTACTGTGCTTTAATAATCATGGGAGTGCAAGTATTCCTTTGATATACTAATTTATTTTCCTTTGGATTAATATTCAGTAACGGGATTGCTAGATCATATGCTAATTTTATTTTTAGTTTTGTGAGAAACTTCCATATTGTTTTCTATAATGGCTGTATAAATTTACCTTCCCACCAACAATGTATGAGAGATTCCTTTTCTCCACATCCTTGCCAGCATATGTTATTTTTTGTCGTTTTGATAATAGCCATTCTAACTGGGGAAAGATGATATCTCATTGTGGTTTGGATTTGTATTTCCCTGATGATTAGTGATGCATTTTTTCACATAGATGTTGGCCATTTGTATGTCTTCATTTGAGAAATGTCTATTCAGAGCCTTTGCCCACTTTTTAATGGGATTATTTATTTTTTTGTTGTTGCATTGAGTTCCTTGCATGTTCTAATATTAGTCCCTTGTCAGATTAATAGTTTGCAAATATTTTCTTCCATTCTATAGGTTGTTTCTTCACTCTGTTGTTTCCTTTGTTGGGCAGAAGCTCTTTAGTTTAATATAGTCCCACTTGTCTATTTTTGTTGCCTGTGCTTTTGAAGTGTTTCCTCTGCCTGAGTTTTGAGAAATTTTCTTATTTTATTTTGAACATTTTTTGTTCTTTTTCTGGACTACCATTAATCATATGTGAACATCCTGGATGTTAAGCCATGACTTACATAAGTCATGTATACATAATTTTGTTTCTATATATGAAATATTAACTTAGTTTATAAACTAAATACATTGAATCTGAGGAAACTGAGCAGTGAATCTTTATAGACCAATCTACATCTTCCCTAATTAAAAGACTATTTGGGAAGAGCCAAATCGACCATCTTTTGGCGGTAGCATTAACTTCTTTCAGTGAGAAATAAAGTAAAATTTCTAGCTGTGATCCTAAAATCTTAATAGTTACTGCAGACTTTCAAAAACAATAATAGAAATTTATATACATACAATTTCTTAAAAGATTTTTAAAACCAAATGATTTCTTTTGGAGGAGAATTTTTAAAACATGACATAAACACTCTAGGAACATAGTAAGCTATAAAGCTGTAGGTCACTATGAAAAACTCTGAAAAAATAGATATAAATATCAGGTACCATGAGAGAACAGAGACACAAAGTAGATATGTAAAAGTAGCTTTTCCCGATAAATGTATCCAGAAAACAAAACACAGGAGAAAAAAATATCTTTTTATATAGTTTACAAATATTTAGGTTTTCTCTTGGCATCTTTTTGCATCATCAGAGCCCTACATTTACAGAAAAAGTGAGAAAATACATCTAAATAATAATCCATGAATTAGCTCAAAATTGAGAATTCACCTTAGTCTTCATAACAAAAAAAGCTGTAAATCACCTTATGCTAATATTCTCTTAGTAGCTTACACAAATACTTCAAACACAAATCTTAAGGCCGGGATGCAAAATTTCCCAACAACAAATTTATTTAATATATTTAAGTATAACTATATAAAATGTATAATTATTATGAAATCTTCCACAGATTAGCTTGTTTTATCTCTACTGCTGTCTTTTTATTTTTTATTTTTTGACATTTCAAAGATTAAGGCCAAGAATCTTTTTTTAAACATCAACTATCTTGTCAGATATTTTATAATCCTTCCCTAATCAATTAGTTTTCACATCTGTCCTACGAAACATTTCTTCTAGAAATATATTTCTTACTTCAGATTCTAATTATAGTAAACTTTACAACTGAAGTAGTTCATTGTAGTTTCCTAAGTGTTGTTAGTGGCATTAAAAATAATTATAAATTATTACCTTAAACAATCAGAGCTCAAAGGAACTGTAAGTTAAATATTGCCCCAAACACATCTAATTCCCAATC
The DNA here is from genome assembly GCA_963575035.1 of Avahi laniger. NCBI lineage: Eukaryota > Metazoa > Chordata > Mammalia > Primates > Indriidae > Avahi > Avahi laniger. The sequence goes on along the minus strand of CAUYSK010118562.1, from coordinate 2,238 downwards.
CACCTACTTTCATCACGAACTCTTTCAATGTTAAGGGCTCTGCTATGTTGATTCAAACTTAGTTGCTGTTCATGAAGGTCCACAGGAACAGGGTTTATGCCAGTCCCTTCAAGGTATAACCTGATTCGCTGCCTCCATAACCACCTTAGGAAAGAGAAGGAAAAGCAAGTTATGTTAAAATAGAAAAAATTAAACTAAGGATTAGACATAATAATTTAACCAAATTGAAAAATAAAAAACGACTTATTCCATAAATAAATTATTCCACAAACACCTAAAACCCACAGGTTCCTGCTCAAAGATGGATTTGAATGTTTCTCTTTTCCATTATAATGGAAATATCTAATATATATGTAAAAGATTTCCAAAATAACTTGAATTAAAGTTAAACTCTTTGTCAGGAAGCCATTAAGGTCAAGATACTGAACTAGATATAGCCCTGTGTTTTGCTCAGCAAAAAATATTATACAAAAAAGAAAGCATTCTGAAATTAAAATAATATTATGTTAAAGTGGCTGGATTAGATAAAAATCCCTTCCCCCAAATTTTGTAATGATGGGGTTTTGTATACAATACAAGGAAAAAGGGATTAAGAAATAACAAACATAACATTTTTGATTACACCTAAAAATTTAAATGACATTTTTGGTAAAAGGAAAAAAGAATCAAGTTAAATTGATTGCAAAACCAAAAATTGATATACCAAAAGCCAATGGGATAGATTCTGCCAGATAAATAAACAAAAATAAAAATATACTTCCACTTGATAGCTATAAATTAGTCATTTCTAGAGTTGCCAAACTTCCAAAATGCCTAGAAACCAGAATCACTGGTAATAAAATTATTCTAGAAAAGACAAGATCTATTAATAATATAATCATGCAAATAGCTGGAGAAAAAGCTTTCTCCAACTATAAACTCTAATCCAAGCCAGAAATAAAAAGTAGTACAACTTAGCACTCTCAGATATAATTAGTCAACCCCTTTTTAGCTCCTCCCTCCACCTTCCTCTTTTCATGAGGGTCTGACCACTGAACAGATTGAGTAAAAGAAATATGGAAAAAAAAACCCATCCCAGCTGTTTAAGGAATACTTAATATGTAAGACAGAGACACCAGGAATCTCAGCATGGTTGGATTAAATCCAACCTTCAATCATTGCTGGACAGGAGATAAGAATAAAAAATATAAAATGTCAAAATTTGAACACTCAATTTTAGGCAACAGTTTTAACTATCTTTCTACCAAACTGATAAGGAAATGTAAGTTAAGGTTAAGAAAGCCTCTATTTTACTGAAGGAGAAAAACCTCTATTGCAAGTACATTATACGCCAAGCAACATCTGTCAGGCTTTCTCTCCACAGTTCCAATTGAACTAGGAGAAGGTAAATTAGATCTATTTGTGACTCAGCTTATACATTACTTTTTATGGATATTGTGATAACTATGGAGTTATCCAAATGTTATCTGATTTGTTCTGTTTTTAACAGCATTATTAATGGTACATGCTTATTAAAATATTTAAATAAGAACAATAATAAGAAATTCCTACCTGAACTCACCACAATAGAACTTCTGTAAGGCTTCTGGGAAGGAATGTGTGTATCGAACAGGCAGACATAAATGACCCTCAGACCTTTGGGTGGAGTAAAAGGGAGAAGAAAAAATGTGAAGAAAAAAAAACTTAAAAGGTATCACTAAACTACAAAAATCAAGATATGAAATTTTAAAGATTTCTATTTTCTTCTTCATTTTTTACCACAAAATTGTCTATACTTTCAACAAAAAGACCAAATAGAAATAGTCTACATCCAGCTTTAATGCCATACTCAATAATACTTAAGTTTCTATATTACAATGCAACTGAAAATAATAGCAAATTTGCCACGAATTAATTACCTTGTAAAGTTATCTAATAATATAGTAGTATTTGCACATTATCTTTAAATTATTTAACTATTAACTTTGGGCAAGCCACTTTAGCATCAGTTTCATCAACTCTAAAATTGTGATAAAATCACTAATCTCAAAGTGTTATTCTGGGAATCAAACTATTTATGTGAAAGTGTTTTGAACCATAATTTTTTTTTTTTTTTTTTTTTTGAGACAGAGTCTCACTCTGTTGCCCTGGCTAGAGTGAGTGCCATGGCGTCAGCCTAGCTCACAGCAACCTCAAACTCCTGGGCTCAAGCGATCCTTCTGTCTCAGCCTCCTGAGTAGCTGAGACTACAGGCATGCG
>CAUYSK010118561.1:0-12764 GCA_963575035.1 Avahi laniger | reverse complement strand
TTCTTTCTATTTTTGGTAGAGGTGGGGTCTCACTCTTGCTCAGGCTGGTCTCGAACTCCTGAGCTCAGAATGATCCGCCCACCTCGGCCTCCCAGAGAGCTAGGATTACAGGCGTGAGCCAGCGCTCCCGGCCTCAGAGCTACTCTTAACTAACTACCATACCCCTTCCCTAAAATGAAACTGTGGCTTGACAAATAGCTCCAGAAAATGGCTGCAGTTTTGTGGGTTAAAATATGGATATGGGGGAAAGTAAGCATTTAGAATATCTTGAGAGATAAAAATGAGGGGGTTCCCTAGGCAAGAGACACAGGGATACCAATAGGCTGGAGGCAGTTTTCCTTCACAGTAAGCCCCGTAACAACCAGCATCACACCCCTGAGATTTACCATAGTATCCCCAGCACCGGGCCTGGTGCATAACACATGGGACGGGCTCAATTAAAAATAGCTGACGGGATGAACAGTTCATTGCTTTCCTAATAGAAATGACTAACAGGCCAGTTTATTTGCATGATATGAAAGACTTTGCAGCCAGGCATGGTGGCTCATGCCTGTAATCCTAGCACTCTGGGAGGTCAAGATGGGAGAATCGTTTGAGCTCAGGAGTTCGAGACCAGCCTGAGCAAGAGCGAGACCCTCTCTCTACTGAAAATAGAAAGAAATTATCTGGACAACTAAAAATATATAGAAAAAATTAGCCAGGCATGGTGGTGCATGCTTGTAGTCCCAGTTACTCGGGAAGCTGAGGCAGGAGGATCGCTGAGCCCAGGAGTTTGAGGTTGCTGTGAGCTAGGCTGATGCCATGGCACTCTAGCCCAGGCAACAGAGCAAGACTTTGTCTCAAAAAAAAAAAAAAAAAAAAAGACTTTGGGAAAGCTTCCTCTATCCATCGTCCCCATCTGAAAATTTCTTTCCCAGCCCCCCATCACCTGCTGTAACATGTGAAACTCCCAGAAATTTATTTCTTGATTGGCATGTGTCAGGCACTGTGTGCAGCTCCGAGGATATAGCGGTGAGCAAAACAGGTGTGGGCCCTGCCCTTAGGGAGCTTCCAGAGCAGGGAGGTCAAAAGAAACACACACAAATATGTCAACAAATTATTCCAATCTGGTACAAGTGTGACAAAGGAAGGATAATGGGGGAAACTTCTTTAGACAGAGTGGTGGCCAAAGGTCTCTCAGAGGAAGGGGGAGCCCAGGGACAGGAATAAGCAGCCACAGCAACAGTGGGGTGTGGGTGCTGGTGGGAGGTTCTGGGCTGAGGGAAGCACACACACTGAGGTTCTGGGGGGGTATCTGGGGAATGGAAGAGGCGCGGTGGGGCTGGAGCTTGGTAACAGCGGGGCAATGACACGCGAAAAGGCTGGAGAGGTCGGCGGAGGCCAGCTCATGCAGGCACTTGCAGGCCATGGGAAGGAGTTTGGACTTTATTCTCAGTACAATGATAAGCCATTGATAAGCTTAAAGCAAGGGAATGCCATGATCTGATTTTCCATTAAGAAGGAGGTCACTCAGGCTGCTGTGTGGAACTGGACAAGGTCCAGTGTGGAAGCAGGGAGAACATTGTGTGAGGCTTTTGCCTTCACGAGAGAGATGAGAGTGGCTTAGATCAGGGAGTGGCAACGGGGCTGGAGAGAGGTGGAGGGATTCGAGGTGTGTTTCGGAGGTCGAAGGGACCAGACTGGGTGATGGATTGGATATGGGGGCTAGCGGGGGGAGAGGAATCCAAGTTTCTGGTGTGAGCAGCTGTGTAGATGATGGTGCCATACACCAAGGCGGGGGACACTGGGGGAGATGGGGGGCAAGACTTTGATTCTGGTCATGTAGATATTGACATGCTTGTGACACATACAAATGGAGCTGCCGAGGAGACCGTTGGATGTTGGAGTCTGGAGCTCAGGGGAATGCTTAGACTGGAGACATAAATTTGGGAGTCATCAGCATGGCAGCGTTACTTAAGCCCTTGGGGGTAGGTGGAACCTGCCAGGGAGAGTACGGAGAGGGCAAAGCTGGGCCCAGAGACAGAGGACAAGAAGGTGACTGAGCAGGGGCCATGGGATTATTTATGTATTGCCCATCATCCCTCATAGACTGTTTTGCAGTTTAGAGGAGGCTGATAAATAGTGTCTCTTTTCTTCTGCCTGAAATCAGAATCAATCAAGAGAGACACGCGCATGAGTCAGACAGGAGATAAGAATATCGCCTTTATGAATCATAAAGCTGTTTGCAGAAAAAGGAGTAGAGCTGCAGTCAAACAGGCTTGCTAATCACGTACCTCTCCCGTCTCCGTGGGACGGACTTAGCCATCCTGTCCCGGCCATAGGTGGGCACGCACAGGCCTCCCCTGCAGGGGCTCGGCCTGTCCCACTAACCTTACTGCAGGGTTATGGGAGCAGACAGAGCACGTGCTCTCTGCAGGCGCGAGAACCCACAAGGTGGGGAGAGAAGAGGGGGCGACTCCGAGTGTACCCTGTTCCGCCTTCCAAATGCCCCATCTTGTCTCACCTGCTCTCTCCATAGGGAGACGTGAAATGAGCTCCAGGAGCACAGAGGCCATATCTGACCTGGTCACCACTGCATCCCCCGTACCTCATACAGCACCCGGCACACAGTAGGTGCCAATGTTTGTTGGATGAATGAACGAACGGCTCGGGGTGTCAAAACTGGAACAGTCTTCCCAGATCATCCAGGAATCACCTATGCCCAGGCCCCAATCCCAGACTCATTTTATCCACATTTTTGGGGACGATGTTCACCATTCAGGATTTCCTTAAACTCTCCCCAGGTGACTTCGCTGTGCCGCCATAGTGAGGGACTATTATTGCTCTGGTCCCACTCCTCATTTTACAGCAAGGTCATCTGAAGAGGGTGCAAGAGCAGAGGGCTTGTCCCGACGCCACTGCCGACTGCGAGTGGCTGGGACTGGCCTGTTTCTCTCTCAGCCTCAGTGCCCTCATGCGGGAAGTCAAGGGATTGGGACAGATGATCGCTCATGGTTTATTACTCTATTTTCTGATCCCAGGTGTGACTTAACTCACTGCGGTATCACTTGTGCCTCAAGATGCCTTCACGCAGTGGTCAGGTTACCCTGACCACTTTTGCACCGGAAGTGACTGGCTTCTGGATTTCAACAGACAGCAAAGAAGAGTTGTCTGGGGGAGTTCAGGACCTACAGACTCAGGCTTTGGTGGTGAATTCGTCCTGTTTTTCTCTTAGGTGGTGGCAGCAAGTTTGCCAGTGGAACAGCAGAGAAATAGCAGAGGAGCCCAGCGGAGGAAGCTCCAGTGGGCCGGGGCTGCCCGCTTTGCACACCCGCCTCTTCTAGTTCCCGCCACCGCCTCGCTGCCACCTTTCTCTTTCCTTCCCTGCACCCTCGGTGGACCTGCAAGCGAGCACGAGTCTTTCAAAGACGAGCCCATTTCAAAGTTCTGCCTCCCCATAGAACCTGCCCACCTCCCTCCCATTCTAGTTTGGGGACCCGGAGCTTGGAAGTGTGTTGTCACAATGTTGGCAACCGGAAGTGGCTCCTGAAATGAAAAAGGGGGGAAACAAGGCTGTAGGTGATTCCCTCCTCTACAAAGTTACATGGAGTCCTGTGGGCGCTGGGCCGGGTATTGGTCTTTAAAAGTGGCTATTTCCATGGTGTTCTTTAAACAGGATGACTTGATAAGAACGAGATATGAGGATGAATAGAATGTGGGGGCTGAGAGGGAAATTGAGGCCTAGAGCAAAGAGGTACCTTGTACAAGTCTCACAGCCAGGGGGCTCTTCCTGGCCCCATAGGTATTTACTAAGCATCTGGCTTAACCACTTTCTTTTGCGGATTAGAAAACTGAGGTTTTCTAAGAGATGCCAATGACTTGCCCGAGGTCATATAGTTTTCTAGCCCAGGACCCCTGACTGCCTCGTCGTAGAATACTTCCACTGCCTCAGCCTTCCCCAAAGTGACTTTTAGGGACTAGTTTAATTTTGTAAAATGGGGGGCCTTGAGGTAAGGACTCTGAAGAGGAAATGTCAAAAGAAATAGACCAAAAGATAAAACAACAGGAGATCACCAAACCTCAGCGTGCCCTCGGGTTTTCCCTGTCCCTTTGTCTGTCACCTTCCCAGGTGGCTGCCCATCCTCCTCCTCCCTGGCACCTATGGCCTCCCTGGGGACGGCCTCTGGGCCTTCCACTAGGCCTCCTCTGCAGCCACTTCTCTGGAGTGTCTTCGGCTCCTGCAACACACAGACATGTCTGTGTCTCATCTCGCCCTGCAGCCCTTTGACTTCCCAGCTCTCTCCACAGCCCGCGATGGGCTATTTCCATATGTAAATATGCTTCCCTCAGCTGGAAACCAAATTTGCGATTCCTCATCCCTTTGCAAAGCCACAGCCTTTTCCTACGCCTCCCTTTCTTTCAGTGTCTCCAGTCTCCCAGTGAAAACTTTCCTGTCACCAGAGGCTGGGGGCAGTCAGAGAGGGGGCGTTGGTGCTTAATGGGTACAGAGTGTTTGGGATGATGACAAAGTTCTGGAGATGGATGGTGGTGATGGTTGCACAACAATGTGAGTATACTTAACGCCATTGAATTGTACACTCAAAGTTGGTAAATTCTACGTTATGTATACTGCACAATAAAAAATCCCAAACCAAAAACTTTCATGTCATCCTTGGCCTGTGGCTACTTTGCTGTCTCCTCCCCAGCTCACTTTGCCACCAGGTCATGCTGATTTTTCACCTAGTGGAAGTTCCTCAAACTTTCCCAGACTGGGGCCTGGGATCTACATTTTAAACTTCCCACCAAACCCAGTGCAGGTGGACCGCACACTGCGCTGGAGAAAGACCACCTTTCAGTGTCTTTTGGCTTTGTCCCTTCCTTTCCCTTCCACGACCCCTATCCCTGCCCCGGCTGGCCCTCATCATCTCACACCTGGATTACAGCAACAGCTGGCCTGCCACCAGACTTTCCCCATTCCAGCCTCTCCAGCTGCCAGGACCCATCTTCTCCAAATATCTTTTGTATCACATCACTTCCCAGCTCACAAGCCTGCCATGGCTCCCTGAGACCTATCAGATCCTATCTAAAGTCACGTGGCCGGGAGCCAGCCACACCAGCCTCCCGTACTCCCTTTTGCTCCTTCTCTGTTCACTCCCACCCCTCCCAGGCTCATTAGTCATTTTTTTCTTATGCTAGCCCCTCTGCTAGCTTGGGGTGGTCTCTTTTCTACCTCCCCTCTGCCACCCTTCCTGAACACTTCTGGTGACACAGGAGGAATTATGAAAAGTGTTCAGATTTGCCATCCTGCTTCTCAATGCATCCGTCTTGCCTTCCTCCAGTGTGGGCCCTGCCATTCACCAGCTGTGTGACTTTGGGCAAGTTGCTTAACCTCTCTGTGCTTTACTGTTTTCATTTTCTTTTTTTTCTTTTTTTTGAGACAGAGTGTCATTGTGTTGTCTGGGCTAGAGTGAGTGCTGTGGCGTCAGCCTAGCTCACAGCAACCTCACACTCCTGGGCTCAAGCAATCCTCCTGCCTCAGCCTCCCGAGTAGCTGGGACTACAGGCATGCGCCACCATGCCCGGCTAATTTTTTTTTCTATATATTTTTAGTTGTCCAATTAATTTGTTTCTAATTTTAGTAGAGATGGGGTCTTGCTCTTGCTCAGGCTGGTTTCGAACTCTTGAGCTCAAACGATCCGCCTGCCTCGGCCTCCCAGTACTGTTTTCATTTTCTCATCTGTAAATTGGGGATCTCAATAGAACATACCTCATACGTTTGTGGAGAGGATTAAAAGACGCCATAGATGTAAAAGGGCTTAGAACAGTGTCTGGCATAAAGTGTGTGCCACGTAGGCATTGACTATTATTATTAATCATTGTGATCATCATCCCTTGCAGTCATCTCCTCCCTGGAAACCATTTCTGTTTGGAAGGGCTAACTGGTGGCGTTCTCTGTCACACCTTGCCTGATCTAGTGGAGGTGGTTAAGTGTTAAGCATTTGGGTTCCAGAGAGCTCCTCTACATGAGCTAGCCTGAGGAACTGGGCTGTCTACAAAGCTGTAATTACGTCCATTAATTTCTGACCAACTAGGAGGAGAGGAGGTGAGAGTTGAAAGCGAGATTTTCCAGAATAATTAGGATGATGTTAAGACAACTTCAAAATACCTTAAGGGACAGTGGATTATGCACCCTCTTTCCTATGGTCTTTCTAGAACCTTCTCCCTGCATCCCAGGTCCCAGTGACCTTGCCTCCTCATCTACACACTCCTCGGCTTTGTTCTCAGAGCCCTCCCAGAGTTTCCTTCCTTCACAGGTGGCCCCAGACTGACAGCCTCACACCTTGTGCCCCAAGCAGTCCTTGTGTGTAAATAATCTGTCACCCACATTTCTGTTCTAGTTTTCTTTTCTTTTCTTTTCTTTTTTTTTTGAGACAGAGTCTCACTCTGTTGCCGAGAGTAGAGTGCCGTGGCATCAGCCTAGCTCACAGCAACCTCAAACTCCTGGGCTCAAGCGATCCTCCTGCCTCAGCCTCCCAAGTAGCTGGGACTACAGGCATGCGCCACCATGCCCGGCTAATTTTTTCTATATATTTTTAGCTGTCCGATTAATTTCTTTCTATTTTTGGTAGAGACGGGGTCTCGCTCTTGCTCAGGCTGGTTTCGAAGTCCTGAGCTCAAACTATCCGCCCGCCTCGGCCTCCCAGAGTGCTAGGATTACAGGCGTGAGCCACCACGCCCGGCCTAGTGTTCTAGTTTTCTTTTCCTTTTTTTTTAATTGACAGATAACATTGTATATATTTGTCACGTACAACATGATGTTTTGCAATATATACGCATTGTGGAGTGGCTAAATCTGGCTAATTAAAATATGCATTACCGGCCGGGAGCGGTGGCTCACGCCTGTAATCCTAGCTCTCTGGGAGGCCGAGGCGAGAGGATTCTTTGAGCTCAGGAGTTCGAAACCAGCCTGAGCAAGAGCGAGACCCCGTCTCTACTAAAAAATAGAAAGAAATTAATCGAACAGCTAAAAATATATAGAAAAAATTAGCTGGGCATGGTGGCGCATGCCTGTAGTCCCAGCTACTCGGGAGGCTGAGGCAGGAGGATTGCTTGAGCCCAGGAGTCTGAGATTGCTGTGAGCTAGACTGACGCCAGGGCACTCACTCTAGGCAGGGCAACAAAGTGAGACTCTGTCTCAAACAACAACAACAACAAAAAAGGGAGTCCCCTCAAAGGCTGGACAACATGACTCAACCAAGTTTTAGTTTTCAAACCTGACTTGATGGCCCGAGGCCTCAGCAGTAACCTCAGCCCTATGGATGGACTAATTTTTGCCTCTCAATTCACATCGCATTAATCGTGTAGCTTTCTAAAGGCATCCAGCACTTTCTATCTTTGTAGTCTATCTCATCTTCCCTAGGCCTTAAAACACTGCATGATTCTAGAGAAGGGTCCTTATCAGAATCATTCTATGTCCCCACAGCACCTAGTACACCGCAAAGCACACAGTTCATAATCTAGAAAACTCGAGCAAAAGAGATAAAAGCAGCAAGGAAAAGAAACTAAGTAAAACGCGCGCGTAGGGGAGGAAGGAAACCCAGCCCATGCCCTGAGGACACGCGCGGGGCTGCGCGGCCTACACGCCAGGCAAGCAGGCCCTGCCTAGCGCAGAGCAGACCGCGCGCTCCGCCCGCCTACGTCCTCAGGTCCCGGGTCAGCAAAGCGGGGTGCAAGCCATACGCGACACCGGAACCTTAAGAGCCCAGGATCCCAAACTGCCGCGGGACAGCATCCTCCCGTGCGCAATGGCGCCGCGGCCAAGGCGCGGGGGGCGGGGCCTCAGGCAGCTGTGCGGCAGGGACCCAATGAGCGGTCGCTGGCCAACCCGTGGCCCAATAGCAGCGGCGCGCGGGCACGCCGGGGGCGGGCCCGGCGAGCCCGACTTTTCCAGAAGACCCGGATAGTACTTCCCGGCCACGCCGAGCCGGCTCTGGGAACTTCGCACGCTGGCTTTCCCCCTCTTCTTCTGTTAGATCAGCTATGGCTGCCGTGAAGACTCTGAACCCCAAGGCCGAGGTCGCCCGAGCCCAGGCGGCGCTGGCGGTCAACATCAGCGCGGCTCGGGGGCTGCAGGACGTGCTGAGGACCAACTTGGGGCCTAAGGGCACCATGAAGATGTGAGGCGGGGCTGGCGGGAGGGTTGGGCGGGCACCTCGCGCTGCCGCGGGCCTGGTGAGCTCGGAACCGCGGACTCGAGTCCGCTGCCTCCAGGTCTCCGTGCTCGCCGCTGCGGTCCCCCTTCCCCGCATCGGTCTTCCTTCCTGCTCAAAGCCCCTCTGCCCCGGCCATTTCCTCTTGCGTCGAGGCTGTCTCCGTGGAGAACAAAGCTGCCCTCGTGCGCGGCGCTCCCCTGCCCTCTGAGACTAACAGCCACAGTAAAGACTCGACACTGCACCTTGGTTCCTCTTACTGGGTGGAGATAACCAGCCCTGTGACCCCCCGCCGCTACCTAGGCTACAGAAAAAGCCCGGTTTTTATGGGACTTTTAATTTGGTTTCCTTTGAAAAAGTCACATTGGTTCATTTCTGCCCATTGAACAGGCTTGTTTCTGGCGCCGGAGACATCAAGCTTACCAAAGACGGCAATGTGCTGCTTCACGAAATGGTGAGAGGCTGCTATGCTAGGTCAGAAAGGTTTTGATTTTGTGTAGTACGTTTAATTTGTAGAAAAACTCCTCATGTTGATTTTCAAGGTAGGAAGAAATTAGAATCATCGACTCTCAATGCGTAGTCATTCAGAAAAGGAATGTGATCTGTAATAGTACTGACAGTACGATACAGTGAGGAGCCCTGGAGCCTGACAGACCTACATTTGAATCCCTGCTCTTTTGCCATTCACAGTCTGGGCTAAAGAATTACCATTATGTATTAAGAACAATTATAATAAAATCTAAAGGATTAAGACTGACTGACACAATCTGCTTGGCAAAAAGCAGCAGGATGGTTACAGTTTTTCTTTTTTAAAGACAGCAATTTTTGTTACATCTCGCCCTTCCTTCTCCAGCTGGAGGGGAGATAAACTCTTTGCTTTAAATTTTTAAGGTCCCAGGAATCAAAAAAATGAGATTATTGAGGGGAGCATCTGTTTTACTCGTCCCTAAATTCCCAAAACCTAACAGTTCAAATCCAAGAAAAAGAAATGACTTGGCCTCTGATTCAACTTAAGAATAAAATTTAGGATTTTGATAATAGTATAGCATGCTATCAACAACCAAATGTTTATAAATATTTTCAGTAAGGACTAGGGGGTGTAGTTTTTGTTTTAGTGGGCTAGATGGTGGCCTGAGTTAGCAGAGAACAAGTGGATCCATAGTTTAAAGTTGATACTAGAAAAGCTAGATGTCTACATGGCTTTTTATTTGGTTTTTATTATGAAACAAACATAATGCAAGGAAGCACATAAAATGTTTACAGTTTGACAAATACAGGATGAACACATGGAGCTACCACCTCAGAAATTCCCTCCCCCTTGTATTTCTTTTCTTCAGTCACCGAGGGTCTGTTTTTCATATTTTTTTCCTTAACACCTTGCCCGCCATGTGAGTTGTATTTGACTCAGGCTACTCTTAATCCCAAGGCCTCCTGAAGCAAAATCTTGCAATTAGTTTCTGAAAATCCTACTTGAAGTTCTTATTGTTACAATTAATATTGACAATTCTAAAAACGTGGATTGTGTTGCATATAACTCATGCACAGAAAACAATAAAAAATTAGAAAGGATCGTTTTGTTTTAATAAAACACCATGGCCCCAGGGAAAATTTTTTTTCTAACATAGCAGTCAATGTGTTAAAAAATTAAAGACCTATCGCAAAGTTGAAATTAGAATATATGCTCTTGGATTTTCACCTTTGAAATACTGTTTATACTAAGAACATTCTCCTATGTAATCATAATATTATCATACCTATTAAAATTGATAACAGTATTCTCTATAGTCCATACACAATTGTCCCCTCAAATGTCTCTTTCTAGCTGTTTGCAACTGTTCCCCATGTCCCATAGAAAGATGTCCATAATCTAACATTATATGCCTATTAATATGACACTGAGAAGTAAACTATATTACCTGCATAGTACTTTTGTCAAAAATATTTAACATAAGCAAATGTAGATAAGATAGTCTACAACATGACCGGCCTAAATTCTTAAAAACTGTGTCCCCAAAGACATAAATGGCTGGGGAACTCTGTTGTAGATTAAAGGAGAATAAAGAGTTACAGCCAAATAAGGCTGGGTACAGTGGCTTATGCCTATAATCCCAGCACTTTGGGGGGCTGAGGCGGGAGGATCACTTGAGGCCAGGTTTGAGACCAGCCTGGTCAACATAGGGAGACCCCATCTCTACAAATAAAATACAAAAATTAGCCAGACGTGGTAGTGTGTTCCTGTAAGTCTCAACTACTTGGGAGGATTGCTTGAGCCCAGGAGTTTGAGGTTGTAGTGAGCTCTGATGATGATACTACAGCACTCTAGCCTAGGCAACAGTGTGAGACCCTGTCTCGAAAAATAGTACAACCCAGTGCAATGTAGGACCCTTGATTGGATCCTTTATAATTAAGAATCTGTGGGGTGACTTTGGAGATGTGAATATCCTGTTCTAAAACCTTTCCACACAGTGAGTGATTTAGGTTCCATAATAATTTATGGTAAGAAGGCTATTTTTTTTCCTCTTTAATTTGATCAATGCCAAATAATAGTGAAAGCTGCTGGGCTTTCACTTTAGAAGATACCTGGTTTAGTCTCACAAGAGCCCTACATAGATACAAAATTATGTGTTACTTTTACTTATTAGAGCTGGCATTTTGAGTAAACCTTAACCTCAAGCTTCCTCATCAGTAAAGTGGAGATAATTTGGAAGTAGATTTATACATGAAAATGTTTTGATGATCATAAGTAGGTGTGCAAAATAGCTAATTGTGACTTTTTTTAATTGAAGTAATATGTAGCCAAACACTTGGGCCATTTTTTTTAAGTAGATTTCACATTTTGTTTGTGTCATATTTGGACTGCTTCACCTTAAGTGATTCTTTGTTTTTCTTTCAGCAAATTCAACACCCCACAGCCTCCTTAATAGCAAAAGTGGCAACAGCCCAGGATGACATAACTGGTGATGGTACTACTTCCAATGTCCTAATCATTGGAGAGCTGCTGAAACAGGCGGATCTCTACATTTCTGAAGTATACACAACTCTCTTGTTTCTGTGGTATTTTATTCTATATTGGGAATGTCTGGTATTTGTATAAATTGAGGTGCTAGCAGTACCTGAGGCAATTTGGTAGAATATAAAGATCAGGGAGCTTAAATATGGGAACCTGGGTCTTTATCCTGGTCTGACACAAATTGTGGTCTTGGACAGTTGCTGGAACCTTCCATGGCCTGAAAAGCATATTTTTTTTTTTTTTTACAAAGTCACATTGCATACATGATTTATATCTGTCTCTATAATGTCGATTAATAATTGAGAACTAAAAACAGGATGCTCAGGACTAGGCATGTTTATTTGCAGGGAAAAAGCTAACCAGAAACTTACATTTAAATAAGAATTCCACAACTTTTTTAGCCCAACTGGTTCCAAGTTTAAAGCAAACCTTATTGATTGAATACTAATCCACTGTCAGAATTTTCTAGGAAGAGAGAGTGATGTGAATTAGTTTCAGATTACCTGTGGAAAATACGTAATATTCCTACTGACTACAAATTGTTGGGACATAACTTTGGGTTTTGATATTATTCCTGGTGGTTTGCACAGTGAACACCCAAGTGTGCTTTATAGTTCCCTTGGCTTTGACCCTGTGCTAGAGCAATGTCTGTTCTTTTCCTCTGCATTGAAAGGAGTATTTATCCTTTTATATGTATTCAGAAAGCCAGCACATTATGTTACCTTGATTGTATTAAAAGGTATGAATGATTCAGAATATTTCTTCAGAAATTTTCTGAACTTTATCATGAATTTAGTTGCATCTAATTGAAGATGCAAGTGTAATTGTATGTTTACTACAGGGGCTTCATCCCAGAATAATCACTGAAGGATTTGAAGCTGCAAAGGAAAAGGCCCTTCACTTTTTGGAACAAGTCAAAGTAAGCAGAGAGATGGACAGGGAAACACTTATAGATGTGGCCAGAACATCTCTTCGTACTAAAGTTCATGCTGAACTTGCAGATGTCTTAACAGAGGTATGTGTTAAATTTTGTTTGTGTCTGCTATAGTTCACCCATATGGAAAACCCCTGATAGTAGACACTTACCCAATTATAGGGTGTTATCTAAAGTTTTCATAATAACATGCTGTGTGAAATAAGTGTGTTCATTTTTGTGGCAATGATACCTAATTTGTGTCTCCGAAAAGTAAAATGAGAAAATTCAAATAAATTCACCAGGTTATGAAAGTATAATTAGAGCTTTCATTAAAAGGCTTATAAAATGGAGATTTTATAAGTTTCTAATTATCAGTATTTTTTTTTTTTTTTTTTTTTTTTTTGAGACAGAGTCTCACTCTTTTGCCTGGGCTAGAATGAGTGCCATGGCGTCAGCCTAGCTCACAGCAACCTCAAACTCCTGGGCTCAAGCAATCCTTTTGCCTCAGCCTCCCGAGTAGCTGGGACTACAGGCATGCGCCACCGTGCCCGGCTAATTTTTTCTATATATTTTTAGTTGTCCAATTAATTTCTTTCTAATTTTAGTAGAGATGGGGTCTCGCTCTTACTCAGGTTGGTTTCAAACTCCT
>CAUYSK010118560.1:0-15876 GCA_963575035.1 Avahi laniger | reverse complement strand
TCACCATGCCCGGCTAATTTTTTCTATATATTTTTACCTGTCCAATTAATTTTTTTCTATTTTTAGTAGAGACGGGGTCTCGCTCTTGCTCAGGCTGGTTTCGAACTCCTGAGCTCAAACAATCCGCCCGCCTCGGCCTCCCAGAGTGCTAGGATTACAGGCGTGAGCCACTGCGCCCAGCCCCTCTCATCTGTTTTTACAAGCCAGTTTGGAGACCCACCTAACAAATCATAAAATCATAAAAGCAAGACCTAAAAGGATCGAACTATTTTCAAGTAACTGCATCTTGGGGAAAACACTTCAAGAAAATTTATGGGAATACAAAAATATCCGGTAGACAACAAAGTAGAATTCACAATGGGTGCCAATCAAAGAATACCAGGCATGCAGAAAGGCAGAAAACCGTGACCTGTAATGTGGAGATAATTCAATCAATGGACACCAACTCAACACTGCCACAGGTGTTAGAATTAGCAGAGAAGGATATTAAAACAGTTATTATAGCTATCTTTCTTATGTTCAAAAAATCAAATAGAGACATAGAAAATATTTTTTTAAAGACCTAAATTGAAGTTATGGAGATAAAAACTACAATGTCCGAAATGAAAAATATACTGGTTGAGGTTAATGACAGATTAGACATTGCAGAGGAAAAGATTACAGAATTTAAAGGCATAGCAATAAAAACTATCTAAAGGCCGGCGTGGTAGCTCACACCTGTAATCCTAGCACTCTGGGAGTCCAAGGCGGGAGGATCGTTTGAGCTCAGGGGTTCAAGACCAGCCTGAGCAAGAGTGAGACCCCGTCTCTACTAAAAAAAATAGAAAGAAATTAGCTGGACAACTAAAAAATATATATATAGAAAAAATTAGCCAGGCATGGTGGCGCATGCCTGTAGTCCCAGCTACTCGGGAGGCTGAGGCAGGAGGATCGCTTGAGCCCAGGAGTGTGAGGTTGCTGTGAGCTAGGCTGACGCCACTGCACTCGCTCTAGCCCGGGAAAAAGAGTGAGACTCTGTCTCAAAATAAATAAATAAATAAATGAACAAACAAAAAACAAAAACTATCTAAAATGACAAATGGCCAACAGGCGTATGAAAAAAATGTTCAACATCATTAGTCATCATGGAAATGTGAAGTAAAACCACAATGAGATATTATCTTACCCCAGTTAAAATGGCTATTATAAAAAAGGCAGAAAATAAGAGATGCTGTTGAAGATGTGAGAAAGGGGAACACTTGTTCACCGTTGGTGGTGACATAACATACTAATAGCCACTAGGGAAAGTGGTATGGAGATTCCTCAAAAGACTAAAAATAAAACTATGATCTATTCTAAAAATAGAACATATGATTTGGCAATCCCATTGCTGGCTATATGTCCAAAAAGAAAAAAAAAGGAAATCATTATATCAAAGAGATACTTGCACTCCTATATTTATTATAGCATTATCCACAGTAGCCAAGATATGGAATCAACCTATGTGTCCATCAATGGATGAATGGATAAAAAAATGTGGTACAAATACACAACGGAATATTATTCAGCCACAAAAAAGAATGAAATCCTGTCGTTGGCAGCAACATGGATGGAATTGGAAGATGTTATGTCAAATGAAGTAAGCCAGGTCCAGAAAGACAAACGTCACATGTTCTTACTCGTATGGAGGAGCTAAAAAACTGATCTCATGGAGGCAGTGAGTAGAACGGTGGGTTGGGAAGGGCAGGGATGAAGAGAAGTTGGCTAATGGGTACAAAAATACAGTTACATAGAAGGAATAAGTTCTAGTGTTTGATAGCACAGTAGGGCAACTATAGTAAATGATAATTTATTGTCTATTTCCAAATAGCTAGAAGAGAAGATGATGAATATTTCCAACACAAAGAAATGACAAATGTTTGAGGTGATGGATACCCCCGTTACCCTGATTTAATCACTACACATTGTATGCATATATCAAAATATCACAAATACCCTACGAGTATGTACAACTATTATGTGTCAATAAAAAAGAAATTATCCAAAATGAAATGGCAGGAAAAAAGAATAAAAAGTAAGAAGAACATCAGTGAGCTGTCAGATAATTTCAAATATATATATGTAATTGGAGCCCCTGAAGGAGAGGGGAGGAAGGGGACAGAGAAATGATTTGTAGAAATAATGTCCAAAAACTTTCCAAACTTGATGAAAACTATAGATTCAGAGATACAAGAAGCTCAGTGTACCCAAGCACAGAAACAATGACGATGACACCATGGCACATCATAAATTGCTCAAAACCAGTAATAAAGAGAAAATCTTAAAAGCGGCCAGGGAAAAAGAGGGATATGTGCAGAAGAACAAAGTTAAACATGACAACAGATTGCTCACTGGAAAAAATGCAAGCAAGAAGGCAACAGAGCAACATCTTTAAAGTAGATTTAGAAACTGTCAACCTAGAATTCTATGCCAGACAAAAATATCTTTCAAAAATGAAGGCAAGCTCACCTGGGAAACATAGTGAGACCTTATCTTTACAAAAAACTTTAAAAATTAGCCAGGTGTGGTGGTGCACACCTGTAGTCCTAGCTACTTGGGAGGCTGAGGCAGGAGGATTGGTTGAGCCTGGAAATTCAAGGTTACTGTAAGCTATGATTATGCCACTGCACTCCAGCCTGGGCAGCAGAGCAAGATCCCATCAATCAATCAATCAATAATTCTTTAAAATGAAGGCAAGGAGGACTCTCGGAATGGCTGAATAAGGACCTCTGAAAACCGTTCCTTCACAAACACAATGAGAACACTGGCAAAAATGGTCGAAACCAACTTTTTCTGAATTCTGGAAATTAACCAAAGGCTTGCAACAATCTGAGGAACATTTATTCAATGAAAATGGCTGAGCTGCATGGTGTTCCAACTTGCCCTATTCCCATCCCCCTCTTCCCAATTCTGTGGTAGCCTTGAAAAACATCAGCCTTGTAAACTCAGTAGCTGTGAAAACTAACAGCTTAGCAGTCCCTGGAGGGGGCAGAGCAGGTTTGGAATTCCCCCTAAAAGTCCCATTCCCAGAGAATTGTCAATATTTCACCTGCTGGCAAGCTCTGTAGAAAAGGACTTACCTTTAACCTGACTCAGTAAGAAAACCTGTCCCCTGGGACCTTTGTCCAATACAATTGGTGGCAATTGTTTACATCACAGTTACCTGAGACAGTGGTAATAGTTGGGGTGAACAAGAGAGTGGCTAAAAAACTTCAAAGGAGAATCTGGGAAATGAGGGATGGAAGGGACTCTGATATCCAGAGTTGCCACATTATATTATTAAAATATTCATTTTTCAACCAAAAAATTATAATATATGCAAAGAAACAAGAAGGTATGGCTCATGCACAGGTAAAAAAGTAGTCACATTCCCTGAAGAAGTCCAGATGTTGGACTTACTACACAAAAATTTTAAATCCGTTATTATAAATATGTTCAAAGAACTAAAGAAAACCATGTGCAAATAATTTTTTAAAAGCATGGAAATGATTTATCATCAGAGAATCTAAATAACAAAATATAAAACAATTTTAAAAGAACCAGTTAGAAATTCTAGAGTTCTAAAGCACAATAAAATTCACTAGAGCGGCTCAACAGTAGATTTGAACTGGCAGAAGAATCAGCGAACTTGACAATAGTCAACTGAGAGTATTCAGTCTCAGGAACAGAAGGAAAAAATAGGGAAATGAACAGAGCGTCAGAGACCTGTGGGATACCACCAAGCATACTAACTGTAGTGGTTTCCTTTTACTTCTACAACAAATTACCAGAAAATTTGTGGCTCAAAACAACACAATTTTATACTCTTATAGTTGTGGATATAAAATGTCTAAAATGAGTTAGCAGGGTTGTGGACTTCTGGGGGAGAACCCATTTCCATACCTTTTCCAGCTCCTTGAGGTCACTTACATTGCTTAGCTCGTGGCCCCATCCTCCATCTTCATGAGTTACCATCTTCTCCCTCTGACTCTTTCCCTCTGCTTCCATCACGCTGCCTTCTCCCTCTTTGACCCTTCTGCTTCCCTCTTATAAAGACCCTATAATTACATTGGCACCCCAGGATAATCCAGGATAATCCCCTCTCTTAACATCCTTAACTGAATCATAGCTGCAAAGTTCCTTTTACTATGTAAGGTGACATATTTATTCACAGGTTCCAGGGACCGGGACATGGCCATATTTGGAGGGCTATTATTTAGCCTACTGACATACATATAATGGAAGCCCCAGAAAGAGAGGAGGGAGAGAATGGAGAAGAAAGAATATTTGAATAAATAATGGTCAAAAACTTCCCTACACATTAAAAACATTAACCTACATATCCAAGAAGTTCAATGAACTCCATGTGGTATAGACTCAAAAAGATCCACACCTAGACACAACACAGTCAAACTGTCACAAACCAAAGACGGAGAGAATCTTGAGAGCATCAGGAGAAGAACCCCTCCTCGTGCACGAGAGATCCTTAGTCAGTTTAACAGCTGACTGCTCACCAGAAACCAGGGCAGACAGAGGCAGCGGGATGACGTATCAAAAGTGCTGAAAGAAATTCAAGAATTCTTCATCCAGCAAAATATATGTTTATCTCTGAAAAATGAAGGAGAAGTTAAGACATTTCCTGATTAAGGACTGAGATTATTCATTGCTAACAGGCCTGTCCTGAAAGAAATACAAAAGGGAGTCCTTCGAGCTAAACAGTAATTTGAATCCACAGGAGAAAATAAAGAACACCTGTAAAGGTAAATAGAAAAGCTAGTATAAATGTATTATCACTTGTAACTTTTTCTTCTCCATATGATAAAAAGACAACTGCATAATGCGAAAATTATCAAATGGTATTGATGGGCTTATGATGTATAAAAATATTATTTGTATGACAACGATAGCACAAAGAATGGGAAGAGAATGGAGCTGTATTGGAGCAAAGTTTTTGTACACTACCATATTTAAGTTGATATCAATCCAAATTAGACTGTTTTAAGTTAAGATGTTAATTTTAATCCCTAGGGAAATCACTAAGAAAATAATTCAAAAAATATAGGAAAACAAACAAGGGAATTGATATGATACGGCACACTAGAAAACATTATAATCCAGCTAGAACAGACGTCTATAGAACACTCCACCCAACACCAACAGAATGCATTCTACTCTTGTGCACAAGCAGGGGGACGAGGAGGGAAGGGGGGGGAGGAGGAGGAGTAGAAGCATCATCATCATCTTTGGGCACCTGAACAAAGTGGTGAGGAACTGTCTGGCTGCCTATTGGAGTGCACCCTTGCAAAGAGCTGATTTGTATCCTTTTGTACATTCACGTCCTGGAATAGGTATCAACCACTTTAACACTAAACTCCTTTAACTGTGGCTGCTCTATGTACAGTTGCAGCCTCCTTCCTCAAGATCCTCCTCACCCATGTCTGGTCAGCCAGATGTGGAATGTTACCCCTCTCTGTACCGACCACACCCGCAGACTCACTACCCTCCCTTCGATCCTGGCTCTCTGCGCAGGACACAGGCAGATGGTACACCTCACGATTGCCAGAGTCACCACTGTCTGCCAAAACCCATAATTGACCTCAACAACACCCAGTTACAAAGTCCTGATTTCATATTTATGCTAAAGGGCCCATGCAGGTGTGCTGCATGTTCTCAACTGGAGGTAGTGGAACTCCCTGCTGCTTTCATTCTGCTCTCGGCAATGGATGAACTGGTCACTACCAGAGCTTGTTCTCTTGCTTCTCAAAAGTCTTCTAATATTTATACTTATTCTCATTTGCTTTTGGAGTTGTTCATGATTATGAGCAATGGTTAAAACACTGATGCTTTCTAACATATGGAGAAGTAAAGATTGTCTAAAAGTGTTTATTTATAAGTTTCATGGTTGTCTCCTGCCCACACCCTAAGAAAATGTGTTGCTCACTAAAAACAATACGATTGTGGTTTGCGTAAAGAAGATTTGGCTTTAAAAAAGGCAGTGAAAGCAGAGGCCACCTTTTTCTAGGCCCCGCCTTTTGTGTTCAGGGTCCTCCTGCAACTCTTTCTGAGGATGGGCCTTGAATCCAGGAAACCATCCTGGAAACTGGCAGGGTGTCCTCTGTGCCAAGATAACATTTGGCGCTCCCCAAGATGGCCACTTGGTGGCACCAAAAGGCTTCCTCTTCCCCTTGCTGATCCTGAGCGAGGAACCCAGTTGCACAAATCCAGGGGAAGGTGTGTCAAGACGAAAAGAGCAGCTAAGCCTTGTGTTGAAAGGCCACTTGAAAATATCAAGGATGAAGAAAGGCTGGGAATTTGAAAACGGTTCGGTGAACTGTGAACTGTGTCAGGACAGTATGTTCATGTGAAAAGTCACCATCAGCAAAGGGCCCCTATCGAGGTTTTATTTCCAGGGTTGGTCACTGTGGCCCACTGATAGTGAAGGGACTCATGCATTTCGGAGCAGACTGTAAGGGAAGTTTGAAAAGCCACAAAAGCAAATTAAAACTACACTCAGATACCATCTTCCATCCAACCTGTAGGCAAAGCTCAAAAAACTGGGTACTGACATATAGTGCTGGGGGCATGTCAAGGAATAAGTTCTCTCCTGTGCTGCTGGTGGGGTCTAAACTGAAGCAACATCCGTGGAAAGCAATTTGGCAACAGCTAAGGCAGTTTGCAAGTGCACATTCCATTTCTAGGAATTTACCCTACTCACATATGTGAATGTCACCTTGGAGCAATTGTTGTGAGATTGGAAGAAACATTTAAAATATCCATAATATGGAATTTATGAAATAAATTACGAATGCCCATATAACAGGACATTGTGCAGTTGTACAAAGGCAGAGGTTCTGGGGAGCCCCACCTAAGACCACCACCCAGACCCGCTTGTTCACCATTTGGGAGGCTCTCCAGCCGTCAGCGATCGCTTGCTCCAGCTCTTCCCAGGTGACCATGGTGACTTCTTCACCAGGAACCAAAGTCAGCCTCCGGCCCATTCGGTCCTGGCAATCACAGATAATACACACACACACACACACACACACACACACACACACACACCCCTGGTTTAATCCCAGGAAGTTTTAGGGACAGACCTGGGCTTACAGGATTGGGTGGGTCCTTCCATGGCCCTAGCCCCAAGGAGAATTCATTGTCTTTCAAATGACCAGCAAATCTTGGGCGAATGGTTCTTTTTCCCCCGCGGACCCGCGGTATAGCTCTGGGCAGGAATGGGAAGGATTTTGTCCTCAATCCAGGGGCAAAGACCTGCTCTGGAAGGACGCAGACATCCACAGTGGGAGTCTGGACACGCCCTAAGGGAGCCGGGCTGAAGACAACCATCCCCCAACCCCTCGCAGGGCCCCTTCCCACAGGACTGGCTGATATTACCAGGAATCCATCCCGATCTCTGATTAGCCTCTCTAGATCATCAATCTTCTGGCGGAGCTCCTGGAAGAAGAGTTCAGGGATGGGGGGCCCGGCAGCTCTGCCTGTGGCCCTACACACGCAGGCTCACGGTCAGCGAGAGTGAGCAAAGGGAGGGTTTCCACGTGGCCAGTAAAGCCAGGCTCTCAGTTCTTTTTCCAGCCAACGAGAGGAAGGGAAGTGTGGTGCCGTGGGGGCCATGCTGGCGGACAGTGTGCCAAGAATGAATGCTGCCGCGGGGATGGGAACCTCTGGTCCTGGGATGCATTCACACTACCGCTCACAAAACCTCAAGCACGGCAGGATGAGGCCCACCTGGTCTCTCAAGGAAAAAAGGTACCAGGTACTTCAACAGTGTCTGAATGTCTGTGCTGTTTAAAAAGAAAAGCACCTCAAAAGAACCAAAGCAAATTGCTAAAACTTAAATTGTTCCTTATAACTTATGCAAACCTCCAGAATCTAACATTAGTTAAAAAACACAAAAAACGAAACAAAAACTCCACCACACTTTAAAGTTTGAAAAGAAAAGCGGTTGTGTTTCCCAGAGCAAAAGTGAGTGGTGCTGCGGTCGCCAGGCCCCGGGTGAAGCAGGCCAATGGGACCAGTGGCCAGGTGTCCCTGGGTCCTTGGCCTCTCTTTTCCCTCCCGTCCTGCTTCTCAGCCTCCCCCAGGCTTTCTCCCTCTACGCTCCTCCTTTTTCGTCCGGGTCCAAACCCCGCATCTGGCAAACATGACTCCGAGACATGTGCGTGTGCTCGTCACCTCCTTGAGTGGAGTTGGCCTGTCTTGTGCTTCCTGCTGTTTGTCGGAGGACACTTACGCTGAATGATTTGTGTGGACTTCTCCCTCCAAGAAAATAAAAGCCCAGGTGAAATTATCCCCTGCCTGCTTGGGCTTGTGTCATAACCACAGGAAGCTAGGGTCTCACTCTCCATCCTGACTCCCTTGCTCTTGGACTGGCCTTTGTCTTTCAACACAAACTCTTTATTTCTTTATTCTTTTAAAAGGGGAATTCACTGGAAGAACATTCTGAGAAGTTGTCAGCTCCCCCGGGGCAGCTCAGGGTCCGTGGGTGTGTGATAAGCCCTGGGTGAACCCAGTGTGAGCAGGGCCGGGAAGGGTATGGGATGGAGCCCCTTGGGCTCCCCAAGTTGGGGTCTCTGGTGTCCTCACCTGGGGCTTCAGCTCAGGGGGCACGTTTTGCTGTGCTTCTTTCAGGGCTTTCACGTCTGCTATGACATTCTGAAGCAGCCCCGTGGCCTGCAAGGTAAAGCATGGGCCACGAGGGACCAGGCTGCTCCTCCACCCGGCGCCCCGCGACCCTCCGCGGCAGGTCTGGACTCAGCTCCAGCCAGGGCTGGAGGGCGGCCTGGAGGGACCCCGTGTGCGCTCACCTTGGCGGGGCTGATCTCCGCCATGGCGGTGTCCTTCATGGTTTTCGTCAGGCCAATTTGCGACCTCTCCTGCGACGGCCTCTCCTGCGACGGCCTCTCCAATGGCTTGGCCACGAGCTTCTCCGTCAGCCACTCCCGGGTGTCCACGTCGAGCCCCTCGGCCTGGGACATGTACTGCACGTGGGTGACGATGCCCTGCACCTGGCTGTCGATGGTCCTGAGCTGCTTGCCGAAGTCCTGCACCTGGACGCTCAGGTCCTTCACCTGGCTCTCCAGCGGCTGCGGGGCAGGCCTGCTCATGCTGCGCCGCCTCTCCCGGAGCGCGGCCATGGACGCCGAGGGCGCCGAGGTCGCCGAGGTCGCCGAGGTCGCCGAGGGTTGCTTGCGCAGCTGTGGGGTGCTGAACGAGATCCGCGCGGACTCCGGCAAGCGGCTCGGCTCCAGCGACAGGGAGTCGAAGTTGATCTGTGCCTCCTGGAGGTTGAGATTCTTGAGCATGGCCACGATGAGCGCGTGCAGGGCCGTGAAGTTGACGGCACCCACCTCCGGGGTGCCGATGGCGAGGTCGGCCAGCTCCCGGAGGGAGACGGTGGGCCCGGCCATCGCGGGCGGCATCGTGCAACTGGTCAGGAGCGGTCCGCGCTCCCGGGGGGACAGGCGACCATGCTACCCTCACTCCATACCGTGCCTTGGGGCCTTTCGGGGGCCCTGCGAGGCCCCTGGGGCTCCCCTGCCCCTGGGCTGAGCTGCGCCCAGCGACAGTCACAGGACCTAACCTGGCCACTTCCGACTCCCGCCTCTGGGGAATCAGCGCCCCCACCTCCCCAGCGGGGTCCGGGATGGGGACCCTCTGCTGTCTGCCCGGCCGCTGGCCGGTCTCCGGTTTCCAGGCTCGAGCCTTGCCCCCCCAGCCCCTCGTGCCGGCGGACGTTTGGAACGGGAGGTGGTCCCGTTCGCGCTCTGGTTGTGAGGGCCCCCGCGTGCCCCGAGGATTCTGCCTGAGAACGCGCCCTCGCCAAGAGCCGTCAAAGCGCAGAGGCCACCACAGGTGGGGCCCTTCCATACTCAAAGCGACCCTTAAAGTCACAAGCGGAGCCTCAGCCATGGCCCAAGCTGCCACTACTTTTTATTTTCAATAAACGCTCCCAAAAAAAGGTGCGAAGGGCTGTGCCCAGGCATTTGCGTTAGTGATGCATGTTTTGGGGGTGGGGAGTCTAAGATTCAGCTAGACTGCATCCATCTGCTTAACCTAGAAAGAAGTGCCCACTCTTGGGGGGGCCACTTAAGGATAGATTTAAGGGTATCATGGCAACCACGTTTTGTGGCATTAGCTGTGTCCATTACGAAAGGCAGTAGCACATGTCTAAGAGATTCAGTCCTGCCCGTTGGAGACAGATCCCATATTTTGTTCAACCAAAGGTGGGGCAACTTGGAAAAGTCGCCCCACTACCCAGGTATTTCCAGTTAGCCACAAGATGACCATCCTTTCTGATCTCAAAACACATTCAGTCAAGTGCCAGCACTCAGCTCATTACAGGCAAGACTAGAGGAATCTGATGCTCTCAATAATTGAGGCATGACTTCCCCATACCCGATTCTTCCAGCAAATGTGTAAATAAAACTTCATAACAAGTGTTGACAATGCAGCAAAGCTACTCAAAGAAAACCTATGAATGTGTCTGTACTTTGTAATTGGCCCTCCTTATCTGTGGGTTCTGCACCCCTGGGGGCTGGGGTGGGGTAAGAAATAGTTGTCTGCACTCAACATGTGGGCTTTTTCTTGTCCTTATTCCCTATACAACACAACTATTTACCTTGTTACATGTTATAATTAATCCAGAGACAATTTAAGACACGTGGGAAGACGTGCATAGCTTGCATGCACATACTATTCAGGAACTTGAGCATCCACGGATTTTGATATCCAAGGGAGTCCTGGATCTAACCCCCACCCCTGATACTGAGAAACAACTGTATTATTTTAACAACTTGTCAAATTCAGATTTTTAGTTTACTCTTTGTTGGTACTGTTTATTTAATTGAAGGATTTTTGTTCATTATATTCCCAATACCTGGAGCACAATAGGCCCTCAAGGACTGATATCAAAAGAATAAGTTCTGGGTGGGGCGAGGTGGCTCACGCCTGTAATCCTAGCACTTTGGGAGGCCAAAGTTGGAGGACTGCTTGAGGTCAGGAGTTTGATATCAGCTTGGACAAGAATGAAAGTGAGACCCCCGTCTCTACCAAAAATAGAAAAAAAATTAGCTGGGAGTGATGGTGTGCCCTGTAGTCCCAGCTATTTGGGAGGCTAAGGCAGGAGGATCCCTTGAGCCTAGAAATCTGAGGTTGCAGTGAGCTACAATGACCAACAGAGCAAGTCTCTGTCTCAGGAAAAAAAAAAAAGAACAAATTGTTCTTTGTACTCTTTTGTGTACTTATGCTCTTACCTTAGACAGGTCCCAAAGTTAAAGCCGTGGGATGGAGAACTGGCTGTCGTGGAGGCTGAGGTGCTAGGCCTGCCCATAGATAAGAAAGACACTTTCTCATTTCTAAGTTCAGTGACCTTCCAGAATAATGCCAGCAGCCATGTTACTACGTTATGACCAGAATGTCAGCTCCCAAAGCCCTCACATGTTGATTTTTATATCCCTGAGGCTTAATATCTTGCCAGGAACATATCAGGACTCAATAAATACCAAAGGAAATGGTAGCATATTCTAATTCCAGGAACTACTGTATACTCTACTAAATATTTTTGCTAACTAAGTACATTTTAAAATTTCTACCCTTGGAGATATAGGAGAGAAAACATTAGCTGGAGGTATAAATGGAATTTTAGACGTGAAAAGGACCTCAGTTTTCAATTCCAAACCTCCTTTTCACAACTGATGACACAGGCCCAGAAGGACTAGTCATCTGCTTGATGTTACAAACAAGAACCAGCTCTTCCTTTACCATCACACTAATTATCTGAATGATTGAGCTCTTTGCTCAAGTTCCCTTACTTGGTCTTCTAACAGTAGCTAACTTACCTGTGTGCTTAAAAAACCTAATGTGCTCAAAATCTTGATTGTGGGTTGGGAGCTTTTCTCGTCATTAGGAAAAGGATAAAAATACCAAGTAAACTTTTCTTTTCCCCAAGAGAAAAAACAATCGTACAAATAGAAGAATTCTGCCTCTCAGGAGCAAACAGAACCAATAAGCAACTCTAGTTCATTTCCCAGCAGACATTCCTTCTTCCTATGCCATTTGGTCCTGAATTAGAGCAGGCTCAAAGGTATAAAAAGCAATTCTACATTTGCAGTAAGGCCTCCCTAGCAAAGGCAGTGCAAACTAGAATTGTGATGGTGGAATTTAAAATGTTGTAGGTTCTAATAATTAATAAAAGATAAAAACATAAATTTAAAAAAATGCTGGGAAGGGCCAAGTGCAGCCCTAAGTATTAATAATACGATAAACATGAGAGTCACCTATCACACAGGAAAAAGGACAATCGTTCTATTTTTTCTTTAAATTTAGATTTTAAATATATTATTGAACAAGGATTTATTAATAACTTCAATGCTCAGGAAGGGGAAAGAACCTGGAGAATGAGACTGACCAGCCATGGAGCTGACCACCCTTTATTCTGTTGTCCTTGGTCTTCTGCACAGTTTGGACACAAGACAGTCACCATCCAGTGGAGCAGGAAGGTCTGCGGTGTAGTGAAGACACCAGGGAGACAACAAATTCTTTTATTTGCAACTTCAGAGTCACACAGATACCCAGAGATGGGACACTAGTTTCTAATCTGATGTCCCTGGGAGGAGTAACTACATGAATGCTTCGTTGTTTAATGGCTGTAGGCACAGTGGTTTCTGAAAGAAAAACAGGATTCTCTATAAAAGATGTGAAGCTGACCGGGGAGGGGGCAAGTGGACAGAAACAGTGCGGGCACTCGGCTTCCCTAACCAGGGTCAACACCAACACCTGTGCTTCCCTGCAGCTGAAGCAAGTGAATGATCAGTACAGAGCGAAGACTTTATCTGCTTTTAACTCTTCAGTATCAACAAGATTTTCAGATTCTTTTCAGGAAAGCATCTATAACTTCTGTTTAAGGAACTGGGATGATGATGGCATACATTTAAGGCCATGTGATTTATCCATTAGCTCTGTCTTCTTCTTGACTATCTGAATGCCTCCTACCTACCAATTGTGGCGACAGAGACTATCTAACTCCAGACTATTTCCAGTCCTCCCTTGCATATAACTGTACATAACTGATGGCACTGCTTTTTACATGTTTTCCTTAGGTGTTCCAGAGAGCCAAGGCTAGTGAAAGCTAGTCATCCACAGTGATGTTTCGGAAAAGGTAAGCCATGGATTCTCCATTGTGGATTCTTCGAATTGCTTCAGAAAGAATCAAACTGATATCCACAGTCTTGATCTTGGGACACTGCAGCTTCTGTACCTCATGAGGGACAGTATTCGTCACCACCACCTAGTTGTACAGCAATAGAAAGTAAATGCTGTTACTGATATGTGTCCCAAACTGGTCACTTAAGAGAAGCTTATCTAACATTTAGTAGTATCCACAGCCTAAGTTCCAAACTATAAAACCTTGTTCCACTGAATATAGTTTTCATAAACTAAACTTAACCAACTTTATGCAAGGGAAAAGTTACATGGCTCAGAACATAAGACTCACGTTCTACGAATGTCATGGTCTACATGCAGAAATACAGTGAGCCCCAGCACTGTGCAAACTTTCATATTATCAGGGAAGGATTCAAGTCTTAAGAGAAATGCTACCACAGTGTAAATTAAAGTACTGAAGCAAATCTTTATGTAAACAGACATATACAGATGTTCCTCCACTTATGATGGGGTTATGTCTGGATAAACCCATCATAAGTTGAAAATGCATTCAATACATCTAACCTTCCAAACATCAGAGCTTAGCTTAACCTACCCTAAATGTGTTCCAAACACTTTCACCTAACACAAAATCTATTTTATAAGGAAGTGTTAGATAGCACATATAATTTATTGAATACTGCACATTACTTTGAAATTGCAATGGTTTCACACCATCCTTAAGTTGAACATAATTTGGGGATGGTCTGTATTTCTAAATACACATCTGCCCCAACAAACTGCTAGCCAGCAAAAGCACCATTTCATAGGTACTCTAGAGAGCTATTAAGCAATTTAATATTGACTGAGTCATTATATTATTCCCAGAAAATACAGCAGCAAATCTTGACTCAAGCCCTTTAAAAACAGACCTCATCAACAGAGGACTCCTCAATCAGGCGGGGGGCATCTGCAGACAGGATGCCGTGGGTGGCCATGACGTAGATCTTGTAGGCACCCCTCTCTTTCAGGATCTCTGCAGCAGCCACAAAGCTCTCCACATCATCAATAATGTCATCCTGAGGAAACAGCATGAGTCTGCATGAAGGAAACACCCTCCATCCCAGTCTATAAAGACACACACCTCTCTGCTCTTTGCTGCACTTGGTTTCAAAGGATTATGATGGAGAAGCAGAACTCTGTGCCTGGGTCAAAGACGGAACATCCAGAAATGGCAACAGAAGTGCCCTGCTGGCACCACGTGTGTCTGTCAGAGAGGTGCCCTGACGCCTAACATCGAGCGCATGTGACATCACAGCTAGAGCTGAGGACTGCCAAGAGTCGTATCCCTGTTTCAAATTTCTCATTAGTCCCACACACCCAGTGTCCCGTTTATTTTTTTTCCCAAGAGAAAGTGACCTGAGGGGAAAATTGAAATAAGGTAAGCTACTGCAAAGGACCCTCTCGCCAGTAAACACATGCCAAAGCGCAAAATGAGTCTGTATGGGTCCCTGTTCTTACTCGTGAAAATGGAAGAGCTCATGTGGAGTTCACCTCGTGGCCCTAAAGCCGCAGGATGATGAAGCAAGCTGGCGTGAGGGAACCTAGAACCCATAAGATGAAGGTTATGTGCTGAATTGTCTCATGGGAGGGACTGTGCTCATTTTATGTGTAGGTTATACTTTAATCCTTGTCATCTATATAAAAATTTCTGCTACTTGTCCTGAGGGAGTTTGGGTGAGGAAGGATAGATGGATCCCTTTAAATTTATCATTACTAGAAACACAATCCCAAAGTGGACAACCTACTGGCTATCAGTCAGTCTTCGCACATGAGGGATGACATGTAACCATACCACTATGATTGCGATGCGGCCTCCAACATCTCCGACGACAGTTATTGGTGGCTTCTCTTTGGCCATCATCACTAGCAAAACAAAACAAACCACAAGATCCCAGTTATTCATGTATCACTAGATAAATGTAATCACCACCTCACTACCTGGAAGTGGGGGCAAAACCACCACACAGACAGATAAAAACCATGCAGATTCTTCCTCAAGGATCTGGGGGTGTCTCAGAAACACCAATAGAAATAGAAGGTGAGCCACATGTCACTTTAAATTTTATGGAGCCACCTTAAAAAGTAAAAGCAAACAGATGAAATCAATCTTATTTTATACAATATGCCCAAAATATTATTATTTCAACATGTAACTGATATAAAGAGATATTTTTACATTTTTTTAATATTAAGTCTTTGTTATTTGGTGTGTGTATCATTTCTCAGGGAGAAGAGCCACGTTTCACGAGCTCAGCAGCTGCCACAGTGCACAGCACAGGCTGAAAAGACAGAGTAGCAAAGCGAGGAAGGTTCTGCCAACATGAGGAGGCTGCACCGCAATACCACTCTGCAGAAAACTAAATTAGGAAAAGTTGCCAGATCAAGAGATGGTTTTACTTCATTTTCTTCCAAAGTCACCTTAGTTTGACAATGTAACCTTATTATCAGATAACTGCACTCCACATGTATCAGAGTTCCTTCAAAATCAGGAACATGAAGGCAACCACAAGCCCATCATGTTCTCCTGATTTAATTGGTTCATTTTTTTTTTTTTTTTTGAGACAGAATCTTGCTCTGTTGCTCAGGCTAGAGTGCCATGGTCTAGCTCACAGCAACCTCAAACTTCCAGGCTCAAGCAATCCTTCTGCCTCAGCCTCC
>CAUYSK010118559.1:0-22004 GCA_963575035.1 Avahi laniger | reverse complement strand
CGCGGTGGCTCACGCCTGTAATCCTAGCTCTCTGGGAGGCCGAGGCGGGCGGATTGTTTGAGCTCAAGAGTTCGAGACCAGCCTGAGCAAGAGTGAGACCCCGTCTCTACTAAAATTAGAAAGAAATTAATTGGACAACTAAAAATACGTAAAAAAAATTAGCCGGGCATGGTGGTGCATGCCTATAGTCCCAGCTACTCAGGAGGCTGAGGCAGGAGGATTGCTTGAGCCCAGGAGTTTGAGGTTGCTATGAGCTAGGATGACGCCACGGCACTCTAGCCCGGGCAACACAGTGAGACTTTGTCTCAAAAAAAAAAAAAAAAAAGATGAAGGGGAAAAAGTGATATGATTAAAAGACATGAGATCAGAAACTAGAATTTTTTGTTGGTGAGTTCCCAATTTGTTTGTTGATTCCTTCTTCCCTCTTTCCCTCCTTCGTAAAGATAGCAGAAGGTTTAGAAAGAACAATGGAGAGTAAACAGGATACTGAATCTGAGGTATTACAAGTCACGAGAGGAAAAGACAGTCACAACCTAAAAGGGTTGATGAAGAAGTGGTACATTCTCTGGGTATATCCAGATTTTAGTTCAGGCAAGGAAGTATGAGGAACACTTTGAAAAAGGGGAAATTTGGTGACAATGAGACAATTCCACAGAGCACAATGTGTTTATCTTAATCTCTTCAGTGGAGGTTTTTAAAAAGTACCTTAAAAGCTTTTCATTAAGGATTACACAGGGGCTACTACATGCAAATTTTGCATGTAGTTCTATAGCAAAAACACACTGATTATTTTAGTAAAAATAGCCTATAAGAAATTTTCGGATTCAAAATATTTAGGTCTACAGCTTTTACATTCTCATCGCAGGTGACACTCAAATTGCACATTTACAAGGCTTAATTATTTTCCTCTTGCCAGAGAAATCACACAAATAACTAAACACACAAATAACCCAATTGTTAAATTCCCTTAAGTATCCTAACCTAAAAATCAAATAACTTAAAAGAAAGTACACTGGCAGCACCATCTCTCAAGTTTTAAGGCTTACGTTTGTGAAAAATTTGAGGTATCTAGGCCGGGCGCGGTGGCTCACGCCTGTAATCCTAGCACTCTGGGAGGCCGAGGTGGGCGGATCGTTCTGAGCTCAGGAGTTCGAGACTAGCCTGAGCTAGAGCGAGACCCCGTCTCTACCAAAAATAGAAAGAAATTAATTGGACAGCTAAAAATATATATAGAAAAAATTAGCCGGGCATGGTGGCTCACGCTTGTAGTCCCAGCTACTTGGGAGGCTAAGACAGTAGGATTGCTGGAGCCCAGGAGTTTGAGGTTGCTGTGAGCTAGGCTGATGCCACGGCACTCGCCCCAGGCAACAGATTGAGACTCTGTCTCAAAAAAAAAAAAAAAAAAATTTTGAGGTATCTCTGTTAAAAATTATTTTACTTAATAGTTCATAAAATGTAAATACTATTCACACAAAGGGATCGGAGGACATACAGTGATAGAGATGATTTAATTTACTAATTAGTTTCCATATTACTTGGATTTGCTAACTTCAGAGGCAATTTTTTTTAAGTCAGATCTTACAAACTAAAAGACACTTTGGAATGTCCAAGCCTTATCTGGATATTGTCATTTTATTTTTTTCAAACTTCTTAAAACCAGTATCTCACTAGGGAGGCAATAAGTTAGAATGCAACCTAGCGGGGAAATCCTGCATTTACTCAATGTCCATAGTTTTTACATAGTTCCAGATGTTCAGTACATTAATAATACACTAACTCAAAGCCTCTTTTTGAAACTTTAGAAAGTGCAAATTGCATTAAGACCTCTTTGCCCTCATTAATGGTATTGTTACAATCCCAGTCCTCTGGAAAATGTTTTTTGGCATGTGTTTAACTTTATAATATTGCCATTTACTCACTTTAATAGCCAGTACTCAAATCTTAATGCTTTTAATAGGCCTGCCTAAACAGACTACCATCTTTTGTAATCTTAATCATATAATTTATTTCATAGGTAAAACCTGCCATTTTTCTCCATCTAAAGATGATTCTTCACTATTCATTTCCTGAGGTACTAATATTTAAGAAATGTTTACTTTCTTTTTTTATTCAGTTGATATGTACCTATAGGTGGCATATGTTAGGAATAAACGGTTCTTTTTAAATACTAATAAAAATAGAAAATAAAGTAGTAGGGTTTTTTAGATAACTTCAGTTGTAATAGAAATATTAACAAATATATCCTTAATTCTTGCTATATACAAACAGAAAATACAAGAAGACTAAATATATGAATTTCTATTGAAACAACTTCATATTTGGCGATATGTGACTCAGCACCTTCACCTCAAGAGGCTGGGTTATATTTCAGGATCAAACTTTCAATGAATACAGATGCAGTCAGTAGAGCACTCAGAGGAATAACAATAGAGAAATATTGCCCTTAAGTGAAAGTAAGACCCCTTATAGTTGTTGGCAATCTAAGTGGAAATGAAAGATCCTACAGTCCTTTCTGAAAAGGAACATTCCCTCTCATTATTAGTTAAAAGACTGAGGATTCTGAAAATGTTAGAGCTGCACTACTGATACTGACACATTTATTTAGAGTCACTTATTGATACATTCTGATAAAAATACACAATGATACTTACAGTACACAATGATACTTACAGTGCAAAAAATTTCAATTAAATGGCATTTGTAAAATAACTAATACATTTCTTCACGACAATTTACTTTGCTAAAATCTCTTGAAAAGAAAACAGTAAGAACTTGACCACTATTTATGTATGGAACAAATTCTTAACTCTTTGAAACATAAATTCTGAATTATTGTTGATTCATCAACATAGTTGGTTCATCAATGTCTGAAGTAACCATTTAATTAAAATGTACATAATTTGACTGTTTTTGCTATTTTAGAATGAAGAAGTATTGGCCTAGTAAATGTTGGCTGAAATGTGAATAAATTTATTCACACAAATTCAACTGTGTTTCATTCCTTAACTGAGTAGATTAATCATAGGCCAAAAAAGACAACTCATTTTCTATACTTCTATAAAAAGTCTAGTAATTAAAGTAAACTATAAGGAGGCCAGTGCACTTACACGATTAGAATCTAGGTTGGTGGCTCGTGCCTGTAATCCTAGCATTCTGGGAGGCCAAGGTGGGAGGATTGTTTGAGGTCAGGAGTTCAAGACCAGCCTGAGCAAGGATGAGACTCCATTTCTACTAAATATAGAAAAATTAGCCAGATGTGGTGGTGTATGTCTATAGTCCCAGCTACTCCAGAGGCTGAGGCAGGAAGATCGCTTGAGCCCAGGAGTTTGAGGTTGCTGTGAGCTAGACTGATATCAAGGAACTTGCTCAGGCAACATAGTGAGACTCTGTTTCAAGAAAAAAAAAAAACAAAACAAAAAACGAAACTCTAGGTTGAGAGAAGCGAATGAATAAGAAGCAACCAGAATAATGTTACCTAAAAGTTACTATTTTCAAGTATTGCCAACCTGAATCGGCCATAGTCCTGTTACTGTAAAACTTGAAAATGAAATGCTTTGGAAAAAACACCACTTCACAGTCTAGTGAAACAGATCCCAAAGAAAAAAAGTACAATGTGGCACAAAACAAAAATAGAAAGGATTCAAGGTATACCACTGCAGAAAACCATCAAATCACAAAGGAAGATAACAAGCAGACTAAAGACACGAAGTATCTACAAAACAGCTAGAAAACAATTAACAAAATGGCAGCAGTAAATCCTTACCTATCATTAATTCTCTTGAATGTAAATGGATTAAACTCTCCAAAAAAATGACAGAGTGACTAAATGAATAAGGAAGCAAGACCCAACTATATACTGTCTACAAAAAACTCATTTCACTTTTAAGGACACATATAGTTTGAAAGAGAAGTGTTAGAAAATGATATTCCACACAAATGGAAACCAAAAGAGAGCAGGGTTATCTATACTTAGAGGAAATAGACTAAGTCAAAAACAGCAAAAAGAGACAAAGAAGGACTTTATATAATAATAAAAGGGTCAATTTATCAAGAAGACATAACTTGTAAATATATATGTACCCAACATCAAAGTACCTAAATATATAAAGAAAATATTAAAGGATCTGAAAAGAGAGATTTCAATACAGTAACAGTAGGGACACCAATGCCCCACTTTCAAGAATGAACAAATCATACAGACAGAAAATTTATAAGGAAACATTGGACTTGAGTAACACTTTAGACCAAATGAACCTAACAGACATGCACAAGCATACCTTGGAGATATGGCAGGTTTGGTTCCTGTCCACTGTAATAAAGCTAATATCGCAATAAAGTGAGTCACACACATTTTTTGGTTTCTCAGTGCATATAAAAGTAATGTTTATGCTATACTGTAGTCTATTAAGTGTACAATAGCATTATGTCTAAAAAACAATGTCTTACCTTGATTTAAAAATACTCCGCTAAAAAATGCTGACACAAGACAACAAACTGAGTACATACTGTCAGAAAAATGGTGCCAATAGACTTGCTTCATTCATGAAGGGTTGCAAAAACCTTCAACATTGCATTTTAAAAAAATGCAATATCTGTGAAGCACAATAAAGCAAAGCACAATAAAATGAGGTATGCCTGTACAGAACATCCCATCCAGCAGCAACAGAATACACATTATTCTCAAATGCACACGAAACATTCTAGAGAATAGAGCATATGTTAGGCCACAAAACAAGTCTTAGCAAATTTAAAAAGACTGAAATCATATCAAATATCTTTTCTGGCCACAATAGTATAAAATCAGAAATCAATAACAGGAGGTGCTGGGTGCAGTGGCTTGTGCCTATAGTCCCAGCTACTCAGGACGCTGAGGTGGGATTGCTTGAGGCCAGGCGTTCGAGATCAGCCTGGGCAAAAGAGCGAGACTCCCACTTCAAAAAAAAAGGAGTAATTTTGGAAAATTCAGAAATACATGGAAATTAAACAACATGCTGCTGAACAACCAAGGGGTCAATGAAAAAATTAAAAGGAAAATTAAAAAATATCTTGAGACAAATGAAAATAGAAACAACATACCAAAACTTATGGGATGCAGTAAAAGCAATTTTATGAGAAAAGTTTATAGCAATAAATACCTACATCACAAAAGAAGAAAATCTCAAATAAACAATTTAACATTACCCCTCAAGGAACTAGAAAAAGAACAAAAAACTAAACCCAAAGTTAAGAGAAGGAAGGAAATAATAAACATCAGAGCAGAATAAAATAGAGACTTGAAAAATAAAACAAAAATCAACAAAACTAATTAGTTTTTGAAAAGATAAACAAAATCAACAAACCTTTAGCTAGATTAACAAGGGAAAAAAGAAAAGTTTCAAATAAATAAAATAAGCAATGAAAGAGGAGACATTACAACTGATACCACAAAAATAAGAGATTACTACAAACAATTATATGCCAACAAACTGGATAACCTAGAAGAAATGGATAAATTTCTGGACACATAGAACCTACCAAGACTGAATCATAAAGAAATAGAAAAACTGAACAGACCACTAATGAGTTCTTTCCAATCAAAGAAAAGCCCAGGATCTGATGGCTTCACTGCTGAATTCCACCTAACATCCTTCCCAAACTCTTCCAAAAAATCAAAGTGGAGGGAATACTTCCAAACTCTTTATATAGCTAGCATTACCCTGATACCAAAGCCAGATAAGGACATTACAACAAAAGAAAACTACAAGCCAATATCCTTGATGAACACAGGCACCAAAATCCTCAACAAAATATTAGCAAACTGGATTCAACAACATATCAAAAAGATCGTTAACCATGATCAAATGGGATTTGTCCCTGGGATGCAAGGATGGTTCAATATGCATGAATCAATAAATGTGATATGTCACATTAACAGAATGAAGGACAAAAACCATATGATCATCTCCTTAGACACAGAAAAAGTATTTGACAAAATTCAACATCCTTTCAGGAGAAAAATTCTCACCAAATTAAGTATAGAAGGAACATACGTCAACACAATAAAGGCCAAATATAATCAGCCCACAGCTGACATTATACTCAATGGTGAAAAATTGAAAAGCCTTACCTCTAAGATCTGGAAGAAGGTAAGAATGCCCACTTTCACCACTTCTATTTAACATAGCACTGGAAGTTCTTGCCAGAGTAATTTAGCAGAGAAAGAAATAAAATAAAATGCATCCAAATAAGAAAGGAAAAAGTGAAACTGTTGCTGTTTGCGACAACATGATGTTATATATAACCCTAAAGACTACACCAAAAAACTCTTAGAATAAATGAATATGTTAATAGTAAAGTTACAGGATACAAAATCAATATACAAAAAATCAGCAGCATTTCTATACACTAACAACAAACTATCCAAAGAAGAAATTAAGAAAACAATCCCTTCTACAGTAGCTATAAATGACTAAGAATAAATTTAACCGAAGAGGTGAAAAGACTTGTACACTGAAAACTACAAAATGTTGATGAAAGAAATAGAAGATGACACAAATAAATGCAAAGATATCCTGTGTTCATAGATTGGAAGAACACTGGCACTCCGGTTAAAAGCAGAGATTAGCAGAATGGATTTTTTAAAAAATGATCTAACTATATGCTGTTTGTAAACAACACACATTAAATTCAAAGACATGAACAGGTTGGAACTAAAAGGTAAATTATTCAGCCATAAAAAGTAATAAAGTATTAAATCACCCTACAACACAGATGAACCTTGAAAACATTATGCTATGTGAAAAAGCCAGACATAAAAGGCCACATATTGTATGATTCAATTTATACAAAATGTCCACAAAGGGCAAATCCATAGAAACAGAAAGTAGATTAGTGGTTGCCAGGGAACAGGTGAGAGTATGGAGTAGCTGTTGATGGGTAAGGGACTTCTTTTGGAGGTCAGAAAAATGTTCTGGAATTAGATAGTGGTGATGGTTGAACAACTTTGTGAATACAATAAAAATTAAATTTAAAAATGCACAAAGAATTTGAGTAAGTATTTCTCCAAAGAAGATACCCAAATTGTCGATAAACACATGAAAAGATATTTAACATCACTAGCGATTAGGTAACTGCAAATCAAAACCACAAGAGATACCACTTCATACACATTAGGAAGGCTATTATATAAAAAAAAATACAAGGTAACAAGTGTTGGCAGGATGTGGAGAAATTGGAATCCTTTTGCACTGCTGGTGTGCAACGGTTGTGGAAAACTGTTTGATGGTTCTTCAAAAAGTTAAATTACCACATGATCCAGAAATTCTGTTTCTAGGTATGTATCCAAAAGAATTGAAAGGAAGGACTCAAACAGATATTTGTATATCAATGTTCATAATAGCATTACTCACAACAGACAAAAAGTGGAAATAACCCAAATGTCCATCAACAGATGAATGGATAAACAAAATGTCACACCTATATACACTTACCTATATATATATTTGTATACATATATATATGTATATATACCTATATATATATTTGTATACATATATATATATGTATACAAATATGTGTGTGTATGTATGTATTTTATATATACAATGGAATATCATTCTGCCATAAAAAGGAATAAATTCTTTTTTTTTTTTAAGTAAAATTAAGTTGGCAGATTTTGCTGTAATTGTTTAAGAAAGGAAAAAAGCATTTTAAACGCAAAAAGCTCATCCATCCCAGATGGGACACGAACCCACAATCCCTGGCTTCTCAGGAGGCCAATGCCTTATCCATTAGGTGACCAGGGCTTCTGTGAACGACACGCTTAAACAACATATTCAATTTTTTTCTTCTTTGGCAAATCATCGTCCCTTAAATTTCTTTTTACTCTATCCTGGGAAACCACACCTAGCACACCAAGATGAGGGGCATGGCATACTAGAGCTGTAGTTCAGAGAACAAAAGCCTACGTTACAGCTCCAAAGGCTTTATCCGCCGAACAGCACCAATACTCCGGGTGCAGAACGGGCGCGCGCATGCTCTAAAAGGAATAAATTCTTATACGTGCTACAAGATGGATGAACTTTGAAAATATTATAAGTGAAATAAATCAGAACAAAAGACAAATATTGTATGATCCCATTTATCTGAAATAGCTACAATAGACAGATTCATAGAGATAGAAAAATAGAGGGTAACAAGAACTGGGGAAATGTAGTCTGCGGAGTTATTTCATGGGTACAGAGTTCTTACTTGGGATGATGAAAAGTTCTGTAAATGGATAGTGGTGATGGCTAACACTGAATGTACTTAACACCATTAAATTTACATTGAAAAATGATTAAAATGGTAAATAAACAAAAATTTTAAAATAAACAAAAACCTGCAGAACAATCTTACTATTAATCAAAGAAATTAAATGGGAATAAAATATGTTCAAAGGATTATTTTCTATGTCTGTGTCTTTGCTTTTTTTTTTTAATGTTAAAAAGTTTATTTCAGTAACATTGTAAGGCAACAATTAATCCTTAACAAGTCAGCAAACTAAGGAAAGGAAATGGACAGACACAATCATTCTTCCTACAGCTTCCTGAGTCAGCAGGCTGGCCTGTCTCCCCGCTTTGTGGTAAGATCTTAAGAAATCCTAACCTGCTTATCTGCTAAACTGTGGAAACAAACACTTCATGCAACAGTCATTCTTAGGTCAAACACAAGAACAAACTACTTTGAAATCACAATTCATCACACTTTCCCTGAATATACGGTACTGTGCTTGCTACTTAAATTCTATAGAAAATAACACATCTGTTAGTTTGTTAGACCTTGAAAAGACCCTTTTAGAAATGAGTTATTCAAATGACCAGATATTCTTTAAAAAAAAAAAAACCTAACAAGTTTAATCTCAGAGGCTACTGATATGACAGACTATGTGCTTATTAACAGAGCCATGAATATTGTGTGTAATTACTTGATCATTTCTGGCATTAAAACAACCTCCCAGAATATTAAGCATGCCCTGAAACTAGCAGGCATCTTGTTTCTGACTTTGTACAATATGAAAGCTTCATAATGCTAAAGAAAATCAAAACAAAAGAGAATAGTTTGTATAGGCAAATAAGGAAATAACCCAAGGGTGAAAGGAAAATGATGATTACTACTGAAAAGGAGTAATAGCATCCTTCCTAAAAGGGGAAGGAGAGGATCATAGGGGAAAATACATTTTTCATACAATGTTTTCAACATTTTGCTGCTTCTTCTATAAATAATTTCCAGTATTCTTCTTTCGGATTAGCCACTGGGACAGAAAATATACCTGTATTTTAAAATTCATTGAGAAATTATTACTGTTAACTTTTCTCCACAACTGCAATTCTGTACAAGATATAAACCCTGCATACCTTATGTACTACTTGACAGATAAATATAGTAGGACCAAGACACTTGAAGCAGATAATATACACTTGAGACTGATTTCTATAAAGTCCAGGAAAAGCAATGACTCCAGTGTGCAAGTGTCGATGTATGTGACAGCCAGCACGTTATCATTCAGCTCTGGCTGCAGCCCTGCTGTCTGCAGGGGCCCAGTTAGTTTTTAGGAAATCACAAATTAGGGAGGCAATGAAGCAGAAAAATAATCCATTTGCTTTGCTAATATATAAGTTGACTAAAAAGCATATTTCAATGTTATAATCTCTTATAACCCGATTGTCAACGTCAGTAACTAAAATTAATACTGTTACACTTATTCCAAGAAATTAAGTTAGGAGGTGACACTGCATTTGTATTTATACAGTACTACTTTCCTTCTATCAAGTGATATATTTCATCTCAATATTTTAATAATTAAGATATATTTTTTAACGAGTAAAACTGACTAATGAAAAGAATATCATTTGAGAGTATCGGCTGAAGTATGTTGTAAACACTTCAACAGATTGTTTTGTTTCCCACCGTAATTTTTTCATTTAAGTTGACTTTTTCATCTAAATGTATTGTCCACTTAAATAATATTACAGTTAGAATTGGTTCTCCTCTATATACACCAAGAAAAAATGTACCAAGCCACTTCCTAGCATATAAAGAATCATTCTTGCCATGTCTTTGGAGCCTAGCAAAAAATGTCACACAGACATTTCCTATCACCCTTTTTGTGATTGTGACTGGAAAATATAAAAGCTTTTACCAACGTGACAAGATTTTTATTTCTTATATAACTCTGGAAGCATAGTTTTCATGATCCCATAAATAACTTTTTTTCCCAATTTTCTAGAAGAGATTTGTTTCCACATTTAAGAATTAAATGTTCTACAAATATCATTAGGTAAGGCCAAC
Organism: Avahi laniger; assembly: GCA_963575035.1. Lineage (NCBI taxonomy): Eukaryota > Metazoa > Chordata > Mammalia > Primates > Indriidae > Avahi > Avahi laniger. Next base: position 11,696 of record CAUYSK010118559.1, on the reverse strand, counting down.
TCTCCACATATTTTATTGTATGGCTTAGTACCAGATTTAATTATTAGTTTTCCTAAATATAATGTTTCGTGTAAGATAGTCATGCTCTGGAATAGATCTTGTTTTCCATTAAAAAATTTTTAAATGTTTATGAGCATTTTATTTTTAAATATTCTTCTAAAATTATCTTATTAATTTTCTTCTGAAAACAAATCCTTTAATTTATCTACAGGAAGACTGCTTTATTGTATCTCTGGCTAACAAAGTATGTATATATGGAAAGACAGTAGGAAAGTAAAAAGTATCAAAATTGCTGTTGAAACATATTACTTAATTATGCTTCTGTTCTAACTTCCCATGAAAAAAGAGAAGAGAATGCCACTTCTCTACATTGGATTTAGTTTAGATTTTGATAAAATGTGATGTTACTCTCAGGAATTATATGTGGTCTCAATGCTTTGAATATTAGGACCAAAATATACTATATAATTTCAATTTAACTCAAAAAATGTTACTAAAAATCAGATTGAAACTATAAAAAAAACAAGAAAAATACATGAAGCAAAATAATGGGCAACAAAGAAAGTTTGGCTTAGATTCACTTTATTGAAACATTGAAAAGAATAATTTACGAAAGTGAAAAAGAATGCTCCTTTATCCTTCAACTATGAAAATATCAATTTGCCCCTAAGAATAAAAATCATGTACACATTAACCAGTTCTCTTACATAACTAACATTGTTTGATGACTTTTATTCTTTTAGACTTTTAAGTAAAGAAGTAGTAGAACAATTAGGCAGTATCTTAATAAGTAAAACAATGTATGATGTTTAGAAAACTATAATTATTACTCTATTGCTTCTGATCCTAGGAAGCTTATCCTGGTAATTTTTTAAATTATTGTGGCAATTTTTTTAATTTAAATGATGTTTTAAAGGCAAAAGAAACAATCAATACTCCTTTACCTTGTAAGATGGCAAGAAACACAAAATTCCTTGGCTCACAGTCTGGCACACAGATAATAAAAGCGCTCCCACCTCATCTTGGAACTCAAATGTTTCAGTATGCTGGAAGGTAGCACAGAGATTCCGACCCTTGGGGCCTGACCCAATGGTACCAACCCAAACCTAGAATATAAATGTGTCAGTATTAGAGTTATGCTTAAACAAGGAAAAAAATTAATATTTACTTGCAAGTATTTATATATTTGTAAAAAGATCAAGCAACAAGTTTATCATTTACTTTGAAATTGTTTTTTTTCTATTACCTTTAATTATATAGAGATTTAATTTATAAAAGTTTTGCTTTAGGCAGATAACTGAATTCTCTTAGAATAAAAGGTCCTTAAAAGCAAAAAGGGTTGTACTTATCTCTGTCCTCAATAGCTTTGTAAAATTAAGCATGTAACAAAAGTTTTGAAATAGGGAGGGACAAAGAAGCAAATATTGCAAAATATTAACAATTGATGAATCTAGGTGAAGGATATAAAGACATTCCTACATTGATATTATTTTATCACTCGGTGGGGTGACTCACACCTATAATCCCAGCACTTTGAGAGGCTGAGGTGGGAGGATTGTTTGAGGCCAAAAGTTTGAGATCAGTCTGGGCAACATAGGGAAACCCTCTCTCTACAAAAAGTTAAAAAAAATGACCTGAGCATGGTGGCACACACCTGTAACCCCAGCTACACAGGAGGCTGAAGCAGAAAGATCACTTGAGCCTAGGAATTTGAGGTTACAGTGAGCTACAGAAACGCCACTGCCTGGGTGACAAAGAGAGATCCTGTCTCAATAACGACAAAAAATTTTTCTCAATTTTTCTGAAATTTATAATTTTTCAAAATAAGGTTGAGGGAATCAATGAGTGAATGGATAATCAAATGTGGCACTGTGTGGAAAAAAGTTATTTTTCCTCTGCTCTCACATCACAACAATCAACACAGAAGATTTCTATGACAAAATGTGTGGAGGTTTTTCCCTATACACCACGCAAGTAAGCAATTCTGCAGCAGACACCAAATGGGTGTCCTCTAATTCAATTCAATTCTCTCTCTTTTTTTTTTCTTTCAGTGAAGCTCTCCTTCAAAATAATTCAATTCAATTCAATTCTGCCATTACATACATACCTGGGGATAGCTTCAGATCCCACAGGTTGAAGGGTCAGTACCCAAGACTGCCCCCTACTTCTCATGACAATCTCAAGTCCCAAGTTGTTTCCCCTGTGCTTCTCACCGACCAGCTATAAAATCAGGGATCCCACAATCCCTTCCTTGGGTTTGATTAATTTGCTAGAGTGGCTCACAGAACTCAGGGAAACAGGAGTTTATTATTAATATAAAGAATATGACAAGAGATACAGATGAAGAAATGCATAGGGCAAGGCATGTAGGAAGGGAGGAACCCCCAAGTGTTCGGCTATCCAGAAGTTCTCTGAACCCTGTCATTTTGTTTTTATGGAAGCTTCATCATGGAGGCATGACTGATTAAAACACTGGCCACTAGGATCAATGTAACCTTCAGCTGAAAGTCCCGACCCTCTAATTATGTCTTGGTCTTTCTTGGTGACCAGCCCCCATCTTGAAACTACCTAAGGGCTCCTTGCCATCAGTCATCTCATTAGCATACAAAAAGATCAATTTAGAGAGTCTCAAGATTTTAGGAGTTGTATGCCAAGAAAAGGGGTAGATGACCAAATAAATATTTTATAGTATCTCAGTCATATACACACAAGGAATATTATTCAGCCTTAAAAAGGAAATTCTGACACATGCTACAGCATGGATGAAATGTGAGGACATTATCTGCAATATGGACAAACTTTGAGAATATTCTGCTAAGTAAAATAAGTCAGTCACAAAAAGACAAATACCTTATGATTCCACTTATATGAAGTATCTAGAATAGTCAAATTCATAGAAACAGAAAGTAGAATGGGGGGGGCCAAGGGCAACATACGTAACCTAAACATCTGTACCCCCATAATATGCTGAAATAAAAAAAGAAAAAAAAAAAGAAAGTAGAATGGTAATTACAAGGGGTTAGAGAAAGGGGAGAATGGCGAGTTGTTGTTTAATTGGAAGACAGTTGCAATTTCACAAGGGGAAAAAGTTCCTGAGATTGGTTACACAACAATGTGTATATACCTAACAAGACTGAACAATATACTTAAAAATGGTTAAGATGGTAAATTTTATGTTATGTGTATTTTACCACAATTAAAAATAATTTTTTTAAATTTTGGGGAAAATATTATAGTATAACAGCATATAGCTGCAAAACTAGAATTATTATTATAATTCAGTGACATTGCAGGTTAAATGGACTTTTGTGCACAGGTTAAGAACATAATTAAAGCCTATAATAACATTCTTTTGACAAATATATGCTGAATTTACCAACTTCTTATGTTCATTTGTACCTCTAAAGAAAGAAACTTGAAAATATGGAACATATATTCTTTCTTCACTGCTGTTCACAGTAATGTTTCTCAACAGGAATACTCTGTCATTTTGGAAAACAAAATACTTAGTTATATAGGAGCTTGGCATTTTGGGCTCCCAACTACTAAATGGCAGTAGTTGCTCCCAGGTAATTGTCAGAACCAAAAATGCCCCCACATATACCTGTGTATGCAACTTTATAAAGAACTAGAATTATGTTAGGCACACAGGTGATATTAAGCATGTAGCTAACCACTTTAAATTACTTCATAAAAAGAAGCCAGAAGGCATAATGAAAAATGACAATCCAAACATTTCTAGGAAAATTAAAATAACATTTATAAGGCGTTGTTACAAAAAATTAAAATCTTAAATCACAGGACTCATTAGAGTACTTTTAATTCATTTCAGATATTCAAAGATGTGCTGAACACTTGCTAAATGCCAGGTATTAATCTAGGTACAGAGGAAGAATGAGGCAAAACAAATAATAAGGATATACCATAGTCTAATGGAAAAGAGAAATACAAAAATAATTATACAATAGAAACTAAAGAAGTAAAAATTTTATTTTGTTAATTTTCATTAAAAAACTAAAGATTATTTAAATGAAGAAACTGCAAGACAGTCTTTGCATCCAAAATGACTGGGTTGAAAGGATACTATTTATTACTATTCCCTTTTGTTGACACTTTTAAGTAGCTGACGTTTTCTTTTATTCTAAAACTGAAATGTTGAATTTCCTATCAGTTTGTTTGCTTGCACTTCAGGTACCTTCTAAATTTGTTTACATTGGATTACACTGAGGTAGACTGAGGCCCCCCCAAAAAAACTAACCTGTGAGTTTTTAATGACATGATTAGCCTCCAGTTGGATAGTAAATGTAACACCGAGTTCTGATGAAAAGGATTTCATTGGTGATAATGTACCAGATGTCAAAACAATAGTCCGAACTTTGCCATTAATATCTGAAAAGGCCTAAAAGGAAACATTAGATACATAAAATTATCTTCAAAAGAATCAATCATATTCATTTAAATGTTGGTATTGAGCAAAAAGACAAAATTTTCCTTTACAACATAATGAGCTTACCACAGCTGGATTTAAGCACCAAAAGTTTAGCACATGAACTGCAGTTTTCTGTCGTGAACGTTTCTTATTTTTTGGTAGAGCAAAGAACCCATTTTTATCTGAAATATCAGTCTGAGTAATCCAGGAATAAGTCTGTTGAATAGCAATTTTATAATCATCTGCAAATCTAGATGCGAAGAAAATGCTAATTAAGTGGCAAAACTTTACGAAACATAATAACCCATCTACATACAATATAAAAACTAATTATTTTAAAACTCAGTTGAGAGTGCTGGTACTTTTCCACTCAAAGATAACATTTTCCCCACCACTACTTAAATTCAGTAGTTCTGATATAAATCAAGCCATTAAATCATAGAATCAATTGATTCTTACAGAGAATATTAGAGATCTCTAACCATCTACCCCTCACTAGCCACTTTCAAACCCCATTTTCAAACATCATATAAATCTTGGCAGAACCAGAATTAAAATCTAGGGCTCGTAACTGCCAGTCCAGCGATTTTTGCATTCTGTACTACATGATTAGTTACAAAATAAAAAACAGTATTATGTTTAAAGAAACTAAAAGGTGAGTTATACTTTATTATATGAGAAAATAAATAATTTTTACTGAAAGCTTCTAAAGTGTTAGCAACTAATTATAAAATCTTTAAGTTCCTTTAAAATCTGAGTCTCAATCTTCTTCTACTTTTTTTTTTTTTTTTGCCTATGCTTTTGTAAAATATTGATTTCTAGTTTTATAGCACTGTGGTCAGAAAAGATAATTGAGAGGATTTCAGCCTTCAAAAATTTCTTAAGATTTGCATTGTGGCCTAACATATGATTATCTTGGAGAATGTTCCATATGCACTTGAGAAAAATATGTATTCAGCTGCTGCAATGTTCTGTATATGTCTTATTAGGTCCATTTGGTCTAAAGGGCAGTTCAAGTACAATGTTTCCTTATTGATTTTCTGTGTGAATAATTTGTCCTTTGCTGAAAGTGGGGTATGAAAGTCTCTCACTATTATTATATTGCTCACAATTTTTTCCTTTAGATCTATTAAGATATGCTTTGTATATTTAGGTGCTTTGATGTTGGGTGCACATATGTTTACAGTTGTTATATCCTCTTGATGAATTGACTCCTTTATCATCATATGGTGATCTTCTTTGTCTTTATCGACACTTTTTGTCTAAAAGCCTATTTTTTTCTTGTGTAAGTGTAGATACCCCTGCTCTTTGTTGTTTTCCATTTGTGTGAATATCTTTTTTATCTCTTCTCTTTAAGTCCATGTGTATCCTTAATGGTGCAGTGAGTCTCTTGTCGGAGACACATAGTTAGGTCTTTTCTTAAAATTCATTCAGCCACTTTATGTATTTTTATTGTCACATTTAATCCATTTATATTTAAAACAATTATTGATAGGTAAAAATATGCTATTGTCATTTTGTTAATTGCTTTCTGGTTGTTTTTGTAGAGCCTTTGTTCCTTTTTCCCTCTCTTGCTGTCTTCCTTTGTGATTTGATGATTTTCTGTAGCAGTATGCTTTGATTTTTTTTTTTATTTTTATTTTTGGTGTATCTGGTATAGATTTTTGTTTTGTGTTATCATGGTTTTATTTTGTGTTATACCAATCTATTTTAAATTGAGAACAACTTAACCTTGACTGCATTAAAAAACTCAGCACTTTTACTTCCTCTCCTTTTATAGTTTGAATGGCACAGCTTACATCTTTTTGTATTGTGTATCCATTAACAAGTCAATGTAGCTATAGTGATTTTTAACACTTTTGTCTTTTAACCTTTCTACTGGAGTTATAAGTGATTTACACACTGTCATTACAGTACTAGAATATTCTGAATTTGACTATTTGTTAACCTTTACTGGTAAGTTTTATACATTTGTGTTTCCATGTTACTTATTAGTGGTATTTCAGCTTAAAGAACACCCTTTAGCATTTCTTATAAAACAGGTCTTGTGGTGAAGAACTCTTTCAACCTCTGTCTGAAAAAGGATTTATTTCTCTCTTTTTTAAAGAGCAGACTTGCAAGATAAAGTATTCTTGGTTGCCATTTTTTTTTTCTTCTAGCACTTTGAATATACAGTCCCACTTTCTTCCAGCTTGCAATGTTTTTTGCTGATAAATCTATGGATGGCTTTATTAGAGTTTCTTGTGTCTGATTCCTTTTTTCTCTTGTTGCTTTCAAAATTATCTCTTTATCTTTGATTTTTGACATATTGATTCTAATATATCTTGGTGTATTCTTTGTATAGAATCTGATTGAAAACGTTTGAGCTTCATGTACCTGGATATTCATATCTTTCCGCACATTTGGGAAGTCTGTAGCTATTATATCTTTAAATAAGCTTTCTGTCTTTTTCTCCTTCTCTGATTACTATTATGTAAATGTTTTCTTTTTTGATGAAGTCTCATAGATCTTATCCCATAAGATTTCTTCATTCCTTTTCCTTCTTTTTTTCTTTTTTCTCTGCAGACTAGATTATTTCAAATAATCTGTTTTTGAGTTCATTTCTTTCCTATGCTTGATCTAGTCTGCTGTTGAAGCTCTCTGTTGTATTTTATAGTTCAGTCATGGCATTTTTCAGTTTCCAAATTTCTGTTTGATTCTCTTTATATTTTTTCTTAGTTGAGCTTTTTGTCTTGTTCACTGATTTTATTAATTTTTTAAATATGTATTCCCTTGTGGTTCACTAAGCTGCTTCAGAACAATTATTTTGAATTCTTTCAAGCACTTTCTAGATCTCTACTCCTTTAGGGTTATTTACTGGAAGTTTATGTGTTGCTTTGCTGGGATCACTGTTCCCTGATTCTTTATGATCTTTTTAGCTGTGTGAAGGTGTCTGCACATTTAAGGAGATCACCTATTTCAGACTTTGTGGATTGGCTTCATTAAGGCAAGAATCTCACCTCAGGGTTGGAGGCTATGTGTGCTGTGGCACCAGGTCTCATGGTTTGGGGTAACTTAGGTGGGGGCATGCTGCTGCTCCAGGTCTAGGGAATTTTCAGTATTTCACCAGCTTAGGCAGCTGGGGTCTAAAATATCAGCTACTGGTAGTCCTTGGTGGTAAGAGCTATGGGAGGTCCACAGTGGCAGTGAGGGCTGTTGGGGTCCTCAGTGGATCCTCTGGGTCCAGTTGCAAGGGTGTATGGTAAGCAGTGGTAGAGGCCAGTGCCCATTGTGGGAGGTGATGCAGGGCCATTTGCTGACATGTGCACACTGGCTGCACTGTGGCCCTGGGCAGAGGTGTTTGTGGTGGAAGTATCTGGGGTGCCCTGGGGTGAGGGGAGGGAGGAATTGGTGAATTAGGCACCATAAGACTGTTCTGGGTCCCTGGGCTGCGGTTCCCACTGGTAAAACAGAGTGGTTACAGGGAGTAGTGAGAGAAAAGAGCTGTGACTCAAGCACCTGGAGACTATGAAAGTCAAAAACTACAGGGCCCTTCAATGGTGAAACCTACAAGGTTTCTTCTTTGACTGTGCTGGCTATTGGTTTCCTCTGCAGCAAAAGCTTCTGGGGTCCTCTGTGGGGTCAGCTAGTGGGGTCTGTAAGAACAAGTACTTCAGTGTCTTCAGTGGTAAAAGCTGCAAGGGGTGGACGATGGCTGTCATGGTTGTTAAGGTGCTAAGCAGAGAAGACTAGAGTCCTGTACAGGTAGCACAGTGGCAACTGTGGTGACTCCTACTACCTGGCTGATACTGATAGCCTGCATTTTTCTTCTTGTTCCTAGCCTTTTCCAGGTGTCTCAGCTATGCCAGATTCCCAAGAAATCTAGGTAGAGTGAAATTGAAGCTAATCATTTGGGCAGCACCTTAAAAGGCTGGGGAAGAGGGTTACTTACCCCACTTTCCAGTTCCCTGTCATGGGGAATTGCAAGCCAAGGGTATTCCTCTCAATGTAGAGTATGGGGAATGGGGGGTGTAGGAAAAATGAAATTGTTCTTTCTACCCTATTTGTGTCATTATTCTTGGGTTTTTTTGCTTCCACTCTATTGCTATAGCTTCTTAAGTGGATTCCTGAGCCCTTCTCGAGTTACTTTCATTCAAGGATAGCTGCCAAATTGTTGCTCTTTGTTGGGGGAATGAAGGCTGAGATCTCCTACTCTGCCATCTTGTCCTGTCTTTTACTTAATGATTTATTAAAAAAACCTCTTTCTTTTATTAAAATAAAATGGCTCTTTTAATAAATAATAAATATATATAATATAACATGATAACTGGAAACTGAGTACTCCAACATTGGGAGGCTAAGGAGAAGTTGAAGAAATAGCAAAGGAGACTGAGAAGTAGCAGGTAGTAAGTTGGAATGAAAACCAAGAGCATGTGGTGCCCTGTAAACAAAGTGAACTATGTGTGTCACAGAAGAGAAAGTGATCAGCTGTGTCACATGCTGATAATAGACCAAGATGAGGATTGAGAATTGTTCATTGGATTTGGGAATGTGAAGGTCATTGGTGACACTGAGGAGAGGAGTTTAAATCAAATGGTGAAAGCAAAAGCCTGATTGGAATGCATTTAACAGAAAATGAGAAAAGAAATGGAAATGGCTAGTGTAAACAATTATTTCAATAGGTTTTGCTGCAGAAGAGATAGGAATAGGGAATTAGCTGGCTTGGCAGAGAAAGTGAGGTTGAGAGGGTTCTTCCTTTTCACATGGGAAAAATGACAGCATTTAAAAATGCTGATGGGGAAGATATCTAGTAGAGACAGGGAAATGATAATGTGAGAAAGAAAAAAGGGAGAATTTCTTGAGTGATCCTTGAAGGCAAGGAGAAGGAGTTTAGTATTGAATAAGAGCATGGAAGCTCATCTGAGTATGTGGAGCCAGATGCTCAAAGGTGGGTAGTACGGTTTTGGGAGTCTGAGAGTTCTCTTCTGAGCACTTCATTTTTCCCAATGAACTAAGAAGAAAGATCTTGAACTCAAAGTGAACCTGGTGAAGCAACCTTTGGGGGTTTGAGAACAGAGGAGAAACAGAGAGCAGAGATGTGAAATAGTGCCCCAGAGAGCGGGAAAGTGCACAAACTAAGACAGAAGACCCTTAAAAATGGTGGCCTGAAACCAAACACAAAGCCAAGAGAGAAACACAGAATCTAAGAGCATGTCATTTAAATATTGTCAGAGACTTAAAGAAAAGCAAAATAGAATTAAAGAAGCGAAGAGTGTCAGATACTGGCTTTCTGATGGAATACAGCCTCATCATAACTTGAGAATTCAGTATTAGATGACATGGATTTAAGGTTCCTACTGACCTAAACATTTCCAAACTGGGCTTCTTTATTATCCTACAAAAAATTGCCTTGGGTCTCTGCAGCTCCGGATCTCCCAAGTTTCTGGTCAATATTCATTTTCAGTCAACTGAAATGATATCCCCTATAAATCTTTTTTGGTTAAGACCATCCCAAAAGAATTTTGATTGACATATTGCTCTCTTAATAGGAAAGTCTATTTTAACTTTGGGGAAATGTAAAATTAAATGTAGAAATGATGAAGTAAATATAACCGATAACAACAAAGCTTTTGTTTTAAGGATTTACCTGCATGAATGTAACCTAGTAGAGCCATAAACTAGCCTTGTGGTTCCAATAAAAGATTCAGCTAAGTTATCCTTTAATCCAGAGTTGCTGTTGTAAGTGGAAATGTTAGTGAAATAATCTGGAATATTGTCAATAGTATATAATTTCCCATACTTAAAAGTGTGACATTATATTTACAAGGTTTATTTAAGTACTCATGGAGTTTTCATATGTTAATAAGACCTTTGAGAGTCTAAAAGTCTAACTGGATATATTAAATTTATAAATACAGTTTAAAATGTTAGAAAGTGTAAGTTTGTAAGCAAAAACTTTCTTAAACTTGATTAATTAATTGACTAATATAACTATTTTTTAAAAGCTTCAGAAAGAACTAGGACCTAGGTCTTTGAGTTTGTAACTAAAATAAATTGAATATAATTTTTAAAATAAATTATTCTGGATACCGTTTTTGCTCTCAAGTCAATCTCAAAATTCTCATTGACATTTTTATTTATGGTTTATGAGTTTTTCTCTGATTCCTCTTTTGTTCCATGGAACTTAGTTTGAAGTGAAGTCAGGGAGGAACACAGTGTTTTTCCACTTGGTCAATCAATGATTACACCACCATCTTTTCACACCTGACTTGAACCTTCATTATGTACTAAATTCCCGGATATGTTTGTCTGTTTCTTGACTTTTTATTTGCTTTTGTTGTTCAGCCTGTTACATCCATTGTCAATAAGTATTTTAATTTTTCTCATTCCATAATGTTCTATTCTCTCGTAGTCTAAAGCTGTATTTTATTTTATAGAACTTTCCCAGATATTCTCACGTGTTTATTTTTCAGATGATCTTTAGTATCATTCTGTAAGATAAGAAATATTTAAATGATAATATTTCAATTTGAAGAACATTGAATTTGTAATTTATTACACACACCTACTTAAATCAGGAATAGTGCTCTTTGATATTTATTGAGATGATCATATTTTTTTCCTCTTTTGGCCTATTGATGCAATGAATTATATTAATCAATTTCTTTAAGTTGAAATAATCTTGCTCTCCTGAGATAAACCCTATTTGATTGAGAATGGTCATTCTTTAAATTGAATACTAATTTCTACTTGCTAATATTTGGAGATATTTTTCATTCTTGATAATTTTCTAAATTATGTTAACTATTATGGGTCTGTTAAACTTATCTACCTCTCTTGGGTTAATTTTGCACATTGTATTTTGCTAGAAAATCACTCATTTTAGCCAGATATTAATTATTGTTTTTGCTTAGAATTTTTTAAAGTACCATATAATTCTCTTTATCTGCACTGTATCTTAAGGTGTTTCCCTCTCTTCATTTGTGTCTATTGATGCTTTCTCCTGTTTTAAATCATTAGTGTACCCCTTGGCTTACCTTATTATTCCTTGGCTGATCGTCGTTCTTTGTTTTAACTCTATTTCAGTTATCTTTCTCTTTGGTAATCTTCTTTGCAATTTCTTTGTATTTATTTATAATTTCTTTACTTTTGTTTTTTTTTTTTTTTTTTTGAGACAGAGTCTCACTCTCTTGCCTGGGGCGAGTGCCGTGGCGTCAGCCTAGCTCACAGCAACCTCAAACTCCTGGGCTCAGGCAATCCTACTGTCTCAGCCTCCCAAGTAGCTGGG
>CAUYSK010118558.1:0-23772 GCA_963575035.1 Avahi laniger | reverse complement strand
GATTAAATAACTGTGTATGATAGCCCATATAAAAAGATAAGTCATCTTTTTCTCTCCAATTTTGTGGCATTCATCCTTAAGAAGCGGAAAATACAGGTTATCTAAACAGAAATTTCCAATTTATTTATTTATTTATTTATTTATTTATTAGTTTTTTTTTTGAGACAGAGTCTCACTCTTTTGCCCGGGCTAGAGTGAGTGCCGTGGCGTCAGCCTAGCTCACAGCAACCTCACACTCCTGGGCTCAAACGATCCTACTGCCTCAGCCTCCAGAGCAGCTGGGACTACAGGCATGCGCCACCATACCCAGTTAATTTTTTCTATATATTTTTAGCTGTCCAATTAATTTCTTTCTATTTTTGGTAGAGACGGGGTCTCGCTCTTGCTCAGGATGGTTTCAAACTCCTGAGCTCAAACAATCTGCCCACCTCGGCCTCCCAGAGAGCTAGGATTACAGGCGAGAGCCACCGCGCCCGGCCCCAATTTATTTTTTAAAGATGATATATGTCATTTATAATGTACATTTACAAATATTCCATATGTGCGTTCTTTCATACACAATTTTTTTTTTCAAATATCAAAGAACTCCTAGAATCAGAGAAAGTGGTGCCCCCTTTACTAGTAAGGAAACGGAATGCTAAAAAGCGAAGTGAAATACCTTACGTTTGGGGCTATCACTCATATCTCCACCTACTTTTTATAGTCTGCCACACTATTTTGTAGGACTTATGGATTTCACTAGTCTTCACGACAAGTGGAGAAAATATGGAAAAAAACCTCAAAAAACCCATACATCCAGTGAAAAGTCCCAGAATAGAATAACAATTTATTTCAATGGCACTGACCATTGAATCTTAAAAGATTTAATTAATTCACTTATTTATCCAACAAATATTTATTATATGTTAGTTCCTGCTCCTTGTGCTGGAAGATAGGGCTGTAAATAAAACAGATTAAACAAAACAAAACAAAACAAAAAAAAACCTGTTTCACTAGAGTTTATATTACATTCTGCGGAAAGAAGGGGCGAGACAAAATAACTTTTATTAGTAATAATCCATACATAGGAAAATTAAAATTATGGTCAAGATAAATTGCTTTGATTTTTTTTCATTGCACACACAGACACCCCATCTCACAAACAAAACAGAACTTGTCATCGGCAACCTAGATGGCCATAATCCAGAAAAATGCCGGAGCCCTAATCTCACATGATATTGAAGCTGCCAACAATTTTATTGCCACTATTTGTCAACGAATGTTGGTTATTAGAGTCATTACTTTTCTCCTTTCAAGTTGGAATCAAAATTGCCAATTTACCAGATATTTATTGAAAACATAGTCATTTGTACAATGTGGACAGGTAAAATGTAACTTTCTAATGGATCTGTATATTCACTTGATGAGGAATAAAATTGTCATGTCCTGTTAGTGCTCTTCCTGCAGCAATAGGGGGTAAAGACAAATAAATGTTCATAGAGAATGCAATGCAATTTTCAACTACGCATGAGGAAAAAGTATGTTTCTTGAGTGGAAAAAAAATAGAAGATACTAAAATGATGATCAGAATGACTCTAAATACTAATGGGATTTTATAGAACTGGCTGATACTAACCTACTCTAGACTTGGCCAGTGATTTATGGATCCCATAAGGTTGGCAGATATAAAACTCTTTTTCCCCACTAGCCACCGCTTTCCCCAGTAACCATCTATCACAAGAAAACCCAGCACATAAAAGTAGTCTACCTAAAAAGAAGAGCACACTAATTCCATCACTACATCAGTAAGGTGATTCTGTTAGAACTCTATTATAATCTGAGCCCTAAGGAATTGGGCACAAAATTGAAACTATGTTTTGAGAACATGGGGCAAGGAGAAGGTGGGTACAGCCAAGTACCAGAGTGGCAAAGGACCCTGGGCTCCCAGGAGGAAAGATGGGTACACAGAGAGCCCTAGGGTGAGTCCTGGCTTGACTGGGTGGTTCTAGCCTTGAATGACCCACAGTAGCTGAGGGAAGTTTCTCCACCAGATCCCACAATGCTCCAAAACTAGGGGGCTAAAAGTCAATTTAGTAAAGGGTCAATACTCATTCTAAATTTTATTTTCTTTTTTCAGGAAGAGATATAAGAAAGGGCTTTTCGTGGCAGGAATCTGAGACTTATCCATAGCATGTAAATAACAAAAGAAAAGAAATATATTTTCTGCAGAAAAGCCCAAACTCTTGCTGAATTAGGGAGCACTCAGAGTCTGAGAATCAAAGAACCTTAGAATTTGAAGGGAATGTAAGAAGACATCTAGCCCCACCTCACATCTACTCCATGTCTCCCTTGGTCATCCCAGAGAGTCACACTGCTTCTTCAGGAAGCCACGTCTGGTCATTGTGGAGCATTCTTCATTATACTGAGCCAAAATAGGTTTAATTCCAACCATATTTGTCCACATCCCACCCTTAAGAGCAACATGCAATGAATCTGCTCCTTGCTTCCTCCTTCTCCTCCTCCTCCTCCTCCTCCTCCAGAGTTGGGAGGTGAATGGTTTACTTTATTGTGTTTACAAAAGTCACCCATGTTCAGGGCAGTCAATTTGGAAAGTGCAAGAAAGATAAGAAACACATGCAACACACAAACACAACAAAATACATAATCTACTACCTTGAAGTAATTACAAATAACTAGTAATATATTTTTTCATCAATGTATGTACATTAATGAGATTATATCTGTACCAATTTTTTATTTTTTTGACACACTGTACTTTTATAAATATTAACCTTGTTATTAAAACTTTTTGTAAACATCATTTTTCTTGGGAAGCTTAATATTACATTACATAGCTACAGTATATTGTATTTGACCCCATTCCCTGGTTTTGGATATTTAAATTGTCTTCCCCTTTACCTCCTCTGGTCAATATATATAGCACTATGATAAATGGTTATATGTATATATCTATGCATGCTTTTTAAAATTTTCTCCTAAATTTTGAATTATTAGATGAAAGAACTGATTTATCTGAATGTAAGTTTCCCAATATATTTTAGAAAATTATTTTTCGAATTGGCTTTTTTTATATTTTTTAACACAGCATATATATTACCTCTTGAGTCTTTTGTTATATAGACTTAATATTCTCAATACTTGGAAATTATATATTTTTATAGTCATTTGTTAAATGTAGACTTGAATATTAGTTCTGCTGTGTATGCTGCAAATGAAAGCATTAAAAGAAGTAGCACGTGACAAAGACTTTCTGCATGAAGAACCATAGACATTCTTAAATTTTGAAAATTAATTTCTTAGCCTTAATCCAAGGCAAAAATTGTAAGCTGCAAAATCCTGTGTGAAACCACACATCTTGACTGTGATGTTTGAGAAGAGTGTCAGACAATGTCAAAAAGTTCCACTGCCTTGGGAAGGTCTTGGGGAACAACATGCATGGCTTTGAGGAAAAGAAGGTGACAGATCCACATAATAGCCAGTGGCCTTCTCCAATTGAGCCATGGGGCTGGTGGTTGAACAAAAGTAATAGACACACTATAATGAGAGTTACTTTAGGCCTTGGAGTATCTTCCACCTGACACTAATAATTCCCCAAAAGAGTGAGAAATAGGATGGGGACAGGGACTGGTGATACCTGGGCCTGAGCTAAGGACTGTTTTGTTCAAGTGTTTGGCCTATCCCACTGTCCCCAAGGCAACCAACTGCCCACTGCTCTTTGAACATCTATCCCAGGATGCTGATGAAAATACAACCAAAGGTAGTAACCTAATCACCACTGCTCAGAACCACTCGCTCTGAGTGTCTTAGATCATTCTTTGGTATCAATAGCTGCCCACTGGCTGAAGTGAGATCCTTCCCTCCATTTTCTGATCCCCCCGCACACACCACCTTATTGGTTACTAAACTCTGGTCAATTTTGTCTCCAAAGTATCTTTTAAATTCTCTATTCCTTTATAGTCTTGTCTTCTGGCTCTGGCTCAGATCCTCATTATCTCTCCCAGGAACTGTTGAAAGAGGCAAAGGGAAGGTTTTGGGCTTTTGTATCCTCCTGGCATGTGTTTGAATTCCTGTTGTGCCTCTTACTAAACAAAATGCCTGGAGTTATTTAGGTAAATTCTCTGTCCCTTAGTTTTTTAATTAGTCATTCATTCCACAATAGTTTTGAGACACCCTGTGTGCAGGCATAAGACTAGGCACTGACTTTCTAGTGGGGAGTAAAATACGATCGATTCTCTGCCTTGTGGAGTTTACATAGGAAGAGAGAGAATAAACGTGAAAACAAAGATAATCTCAGGAAGTGACGAGTGTTATAAAGGAAGTAAACCTGTGATAATATGCTGGAAAGTGAACGTAGGTAGAGGAGCTATTTTGACTGGGTCAGGGACAACCTCATTGATGAGGTGATGTTTGAGACCCTAACACAAGAAAACACCAATAATGTGAGGGTCTGGAGAGTTGCATAAGAAGGAATGGAGCATAGCTTGTTAGCAATATTGAAAGAAAGATCATTCTGATCATCAGGAAAAAATGGGCTGTCGTGGGGATTAAATAAGGCAATTCATGCAAAGTATTTACTATATGAAACATCCTGAGTGTGAATATATGACAAATATTAACTCAGTTGATATTCTCAACCTCCTTCTGAGGTAGGAAGACAGAATGACTAAAAAAACAGAGTCGCAGAGAAATAAAACAACTTCTTCAATTAACAGAGCTAGGATTCTGACTCTGAAGTGTCTTCATCACTTTGTCAAGCTGAGCTGCACAGATCACCTCTGACAGTGATTGAGGAGGACCTTGTAGGTCTATCATAGTAGCTCTTTTTCATAACGTGAACATTCAAATTGAAAAGAAACATGGGAAAACACTAGATCTGGCCTTTTGCCTCCAAGAAGGTAGGTTTTACATCCCCATTTCACAATTGAGGCAATGGTGACCTAGAAAGGTTGTAATGATTTGTGCAGAATCCTACAACTGAGAAATTGGATAAACAAAACTCTATACCCCAAGTCCCCTGAGTTCAGTAGTACAGATACACTTACTGAATGACTGCAAGATATGGGACTGTCACATCCGTAGAAGACTTCTGAAAAAACTCAAGGAGAAGTGAAGGAAAATTTTATGGGGCTGTGGCATACAGGAGAGCCCACTGGACTAGGTATTGTCTAAGGAAATAATCATTCCGTTTTAAGTGTTATAAATAAAGTAATATAGCATATTACAATAAAAGTAGTAATAATAATAGCCTACTATAAGAAATATATTCTGTTTTATATGTGAGGAATCTGAGGACTAGAGAAGGGAAATGATTTGTTCAAAATCATGAAGCTGTTATCGAAAAAAAAAAAAATCTGGGATAAGAAACTCAACTCCAAGTCCAGTATTTTTCAACACTAACATCCTGTGATTCAATATCACTCAAGGTCCAGGAAGAAAACATAAGGCACATTTAAATGGGGCAATAGAGGACAGTTTAATGAAGGAACTGTTTGCAAAGATATAAACAGGGTTTCTGGAGCCAACAAGGCTGGTGAAGCACCCAGTGTCAGCAAGGGTGAAAATTACCATTTCTAGATTGACAGCAGAAGGTGGAGAAAGCCGTAGCTATACCTATAAGAGAGGGCTTCCCAACGGGGGCTCTGGTTCTTATAAGAGAAATACAGCCATTGTCAACCCACCAGGGATGGAGCCCAAAGAATAAATACCACTGTCTCTCTTTCTTCCTCTTCTTCCTCTTCCTCCTCTCCATTGTCCGAACCCAATGGGAAGCACAAGGGCAAGAAGTCCAGATGATATTGTCCATAGAGGTCAGCCTCCCAGACCTTTAGCTCCATTTTGAAGGGTGAAGGGTATCCTCGCAGGCCAAAGAAAACGTCTCCCAGATTTTGTACATCTTGGGAGCCAGTAATTGGGATCTGCGGGATCAGTGACAATTCTCAGTCAGTCACACTGCTCCTCTTATTACAAAATTTATTGCCAATTCTCTGACATCTTGGAGGCTGACAACTAACTCGCAAAATATATTGGCATTGAGTAGATATTTATAGGATTAAGGAACTTAATTAGCTATTTTATGGATGGCTTAATGTCAAGAAATTCCTAGCTACTGATACTCTATATAAGCACAAATACTTTTTCTATAAAAAATAAGTGCTATCAAGTCTGTGGCTGTATCTCCTCAATAAATAACTCTGAGTAATTCACTTTATCTCTCTATGCCCCAGTTCTTTTATCTAAATAAATTAATCATTTTCCCTATTTATTCCAAGAACATTATGGTGACAAAATGTTACTTACTAGATAATGGTCAAGAACTAATGCAAAAGATAAAACATTCAACACTTGGTTATATGTGTATGTATACACATTTTTATTTAAATTTGACTCATGATTTAACAGCTACTCAGTCATATCTCAGTGCCCTCATTTAATCAAAATAATCGATTCACTAAATTAAAGCTTCATTCCAGGGGTTTTTGTTTTTTGATTTGAGCAGAAATGAGAGAGTGAGTGCAACAAGGTTATTGTGAGACTAAACTACTCATAACCAATAAGCCACCATCAGTACATTGCCTCACATAATTGCAAAACATAATTTCCTAACTGTATTTCAGAGTTTTGGTGTCAAACATAGCATAAGATTTCAGTGTGTTTTGTTTTTCCTGGATGCATATTGATCATAGAAAGTTTTAGATGCCTCTCTTGGCAGAGAAACCATCAGCATTTGGCTCATGGAGGATTTGTTTGCAAAAAGTGACTTGAACTGCCAATGTGCTGCCAATTAAGCATACAACAGCAACCTCCTGGAAATTCAAAAAGGAAAAAAAAAAATTAACCTTCTGACAATTAATTAACCTCATGCTAGCTTGTTGGTGAATTTGGCTAATGGCTCTGACCTGGGCATGTAGTCAGGAAAATCTTTGGAGGAACAGAGGCATAACCCATGAAGGTTTATAAACTTAATTTTTACAAATCTTAAGTGGCTTGCCCAAAGTCACGTAAGTATTTAGTGATAAATGGAAAGTTGGGCATTTTTTTCCTGGTCCATGATGTATTTACCAGTAATATTCATTAAATCACGAATGGGTCTTAGTATAGAAGAGCTAGAGGCAAGAGTTCCAAGACTGCTGTTTCCTGTTGGCAGGTTTAATGAATTGGACTTCAATATGGCAGACAGTTATGAAGCATTAACTATTTGAAAGGTGATAGTACCAGACACAGGGGAACACACGGATCACTATATCAGAAGACTGGCATTGTACTGAAATAAACAGACACATATATATTAATAGATCACTCGGATAGAGTGAATATAAATAAAATGCAATGGGAAGCAATTAGAGATGCATTAGAATTAAGAAGTTAAGTGTGATAACTCTGGGACTAGCCATTCTTGCTCAAATACTGGTTCTGTGACTAACTAGCTATAGAAACTTTAGATAAGTTGCTCACCTTTTCTGGGCTTTAATTTCCTCATTTGTAAGGTGGAAATAAAAAGAGTAAATATCCTATAAGTTGGCTCGAAGGATTAAATGACCATGTGAAGTGTTTAGAACAGTGACTGGCTAGTAAGTGGTCAATAAATGTTGGCTGCTGTTGCTATTATTCTATTACTACTACCATGATCATGACTGTTGTAGTCACACATGAAATTGAATCTCACCTAGGTGCATTTCACAAAGAGGTAATATTTCAGCTGAGCCCTTTGAGGAAGAATCACCATTTCATCAAAGGGAGAAAAAGAAGGAGGAACAGTCTAGGTACTTGAAAGGATAAAGCTTAACACAATCAGGAGGAGCAAGAAGTAGGGAAGAGAAGCAGCCAGAAAGGTAAGCTGGGCCAGATTTTGAAGGACCTTACAACCAAAACGAGGCTGGATGTACATACACTGCAGAGAGGCAATGGGGATTTTAAGTGAGGTTGTTAAGCTGGGGACTGATTCCCTGTCTTGACTAGAGTCAAGGATGGCTAGAGTCAGCCAGGAGTAGAGGGAATAGACACAAGTCTCATTTTAAAAGAGGGTTAATGATGAACTTCAAGTCAGAGAAAAGACTAGGAAAGTCTCAAGAACAACACTGGAAGACAAGACACAGGGTGTCAAAACTATCAACAAAACTTAGTGGGGCATTAGCTTCTGAATCAACAACAAACTGAAACTCAGAGTGATAAAATAACACAAAAATAAATCAGAAGGCAGTAAAATTATTGAGGGAGAAAAGGAAAGAAGATATGAAAATCAGTTGTAAAACTGCTTAGAAAGTCTGTGCAAGAGATAACATTAACAGCTAAATTTTATTGAGCACAACACTATTCTACTCCAGAACAATTATTGCTAATATTTACTGCAAACCTACGAGGAAGGTACAGTTATAATCCCCACTTAGAAGAGAAAACTGAACAAAGAAATTAATCACTAACCCAGTATCTCATAATTACATATCAAAGATTTGACCTTAAATACTGTAATATCAGAGCTTAGGGTCTTCACCACTAGACTACCCAGTATGCAAGAGATGACAAAGGCCTAAGTATACAGCAGTCACAGGGGAAGAGGGAGGACAAATTTGAAATACACGTTGAAGTTGTGTGTAATTGAAAATATTGGAGAATAATTGTTGGTATTGAGTGAAAGATAGAAAAGAGACAACATAATTCCACCAAAAGGATAATGGTGACCTTAATCAAGATAAGGAGTGGAGAGGAATACCATGAAAAGTGAGTTAAGGAAAGATGGCAGTTTTATTTTAGACACATTGGCTAAAAGTGCCTGAACTACCTAAAGAACACAAGTCATTCTCGAAACAAGCTTTAAACAACTTTATTGTTGATTATCTTTGCTCTTGTTGTGTATTTTATTTTTTTTTTATTTTTTCAGATTACCTGTAGGATGAAATATTTGCTTCTCACTGGATTCTTTCACTATTTTTGTTACTGTTAATTTGGGCCCAAATGGGTGGAATGATGACTATTTACAAAAAAAAAATGAATAGAATATTAGATAAATAAAAAAATTCTTTTTTTCTTTTATTAATATTTTCATGATTGATCAACAATGTAGCTTCTAATAGAAGTTATATATACTTATTTTCCATTTGCATTGACCTAAGAAGTAATATTTAGGCTAAACATGAGTCCAGTCAATGAGTCTGGTTTCTGCTGAAATGGGAACCTGCTACTTCAGGCAGACTCAATTTTCCACTCCACCAGGTCTATTAAATGCAGAGCATTGCAATGTTATCTGTTTAGATTGCAGGGTTAAAGTTTAGCCTTCTTACTTTCAAATTGACTTCTTGCCAAGGGATTTGGAGCGGCAAGTGTGATGGGCAGCAGTTCTTTACATTGGTCCATCTTTGCTTGCAAGATTTCATTAAAAAACAAATAAACAGAAAAGAATAACAAAAGTTCTGGCAATGAACTAACAGAGAAGACCTTATTTATCTTTCAGAAGACCTTTCTCATTTGAGACTTTGAAACTTTAGACAGACAAACAATTCCATAGCATATTACAGTGTTCTCTGATTGTGCTTGGAGGTAGACATATTCTCCAGTGAGTATTCTTCAAAGTAGTAAAAATCACATTTATTTCAGTCACAGTGTAAAATTGATTAATGCTTTAGGTGAGCAGATGCTAGAAGGATCGGCAGCAAAATCATCACATAATATCAGCAAGATGACATATGGATTCCTAAGATGCACCATGCACTGTGAAAAATTCTTTAACACGTTATTCCATTTAACCTTCAGAGTTATTGTTCAAGTGTTACTATTGCCACCATTTTACAGAGAAACAAATTGACGATTTGAGGTTTTAGTGACTTGTCCCAAATTATATAGCTACTAAGTAGCAGAGTAGGACTCAAGTCCAGGTGGTTCACTCATTTGAAAAATTATCAATACGTGCTACATGGAAGGCATCATCCTAGGTGCCAGTGATGCAACCATGAGCAAGCCAGACATGGATCCAGCGCCCTGTGATCTCACAGTCTAATGGGGGAAACCAGGCAGAGCCTGTGCAATAACTTCTCATGCTTTGTTTCTTCGTAGTATTTTTCCACGTTCTCTGAGATCACTTCCAACTCTTTTTGCTTGATATGTCAAGGCTGGTTTTATGATTTTTGCCATGACCACCACATCTCAGTCACATCAAGATGAGTTTAGGCATCATTATTTGGGTGTCATGATTATATCCAAGCTGCCCCTGGACTCAGAGGAAAATGAGCTCAAAGGAAGACACAGTCTTTCCATGGACAAATGTTTTAAGACATAAATATAAAAGACTGTGGAAATTGTGCCTGTGTTCAATGAGTGTTAAATATAGCAGTACAGTTCAGTTGTTTTCTTGTTGAATACCACCATGGGCAGGAAGGTCTGAGACATGCTCCCAGGACAGTGTACCCACCAGGAAAAGTGGGTACACTGTACTCTTAGAAACTGAGTAATTTCAAGGCTGGTCCTGTCTTTCCTACTCTGCTTTCCTACAGTGCAGTCCTTGTCACTCCTTGGTCCTTCTAATTTTTTTAACTTATTCCTTTATTTAATAAAAGAAAGAATTACTATTTTCTGACAACATTGACTCCTTTAGTGATCTCACTGAGTTTCATGGTCTTCACTACTAACATATATGGTGCTAACTCTGACATTTACGTCTTCCGCCTAGACTGTGTTTGTCAACTCCAGAACCATGTCTCCATCTGCCCACTCGATATCCCCACTCAGATGTCCAATTAGTGACTCTTCCATGAGAATTTTAAGTCCACGTGAAAAAGGATTTCATCCTTTTTGTGCATTTCAGTGTCTACTGTGCCTTGCACAGTGCCTAGCTCATAACAGGCACTCAATAAATATTTAATGAATAAATTGTCTCTAATGTCCAGACTATGCTGGATATTAGTGGGGACATGATAACCAAGATGGATCTCTTGCCTCCAAATGTTCACGTAACAGTTACTCAAAGCGGTCATTGATATAGACAGCAACCGGAGCCAACAACAAAGACACATGCTGCATGGAAGTCTGAGGAGGCCTCTCCTCAGTCAAGCCTATTTCCCGTTGATTTCAGCTTTAGAGAATAGAGACAGAAAAGGATAAGGAGGAAGAAAGACAAGTTCATATAGAGGAGATACTATAAGCAAAAGCATAAAAGGCAACAGTTTAGGCTTCGTTCAGGGAATAGAGAACTGTCTAGGATATTAGATCATAAGGTGTGTGGGAGGAAATGACAGGCTATAAACCTTGGTTACTGTCTAAAAGTCACAAAGTCCATTCCAAAAAATGGCCCTTCTTCTCTTATCAATATCGAACTGGAAGAATATAAAAGGTCCTAAGGGAGCTGTGGTTTCTAATGAATCCCACTGTGAGTAATTCATCTGTGCATGGTCCTTACAAAAAAGAAGCAGCTTGGTACAATTTTTAGGGAAAGGACTTTGGCAACTGACAAAATTACTCTTGCTGTGTGTCTTTGGACAAGTTATACAAACTCCTTGTACCTCAATTTATCCATCTAATATGTGCAAAATAATACTCATTTCAAAGGGCTTATTAATAAGTACATGAGATAATAATTGATACTTTAAACACTATATGCCGGGCACTATTTTGAATGTTTTATACACCTTATTTCCTTTCAATCCCCTGACAACATTTTTCAGTAGGTCCTGTCGTTGTGCCCCTTTTATTGATAAAGATAGTAAAGCACAGAGAGACTAAGCACATTGCCCAAGGTCACACAACTAACAAGCGTCAGAAAAGAAATTCAAACCCAAGAATTGCTGCTTCAGAGCTCTCATCCCTCAAGATTCTGTTAATACAATAATGCCTCATTTGAGAAGCATGCAATAATTATTAATAATCATAATTGCTGTCATTTCTTGATTAATTGCTGCCTGTCAATAAGTAATTCAATATCTCAGAATAACTTTCTGAAATTGATACAAATATTATCTTCAGTTTGTAGATCTTTAAATTGAGGCTTGGCAAAGGTTAAATACATTGTCCACTGCCAGAGTTAGGAAACAGACCCAGGAAAAAACAGAAATTTGGAGCAACTGAATAATTTGCCAGCATTAGTGCTCCCAGACACTGTCCTGCTCATTACATTAAAGGGGGACACTAGATATTGTTGGACATAATTCTAATACTGCTACAAATAATAACAATAACACTATCACCAAGTGTTTACTATGTGCCAGACACATGTACTCTCTCATTTAAAGCCCACAGTCACCCTATTCTATAATATTAAGTACTATTTTATGTCCATTTTTATGCCATTAAACATATGAAGGAAGTAAGGCTTAGAGAGTTTTACTAACTTATTTGAGCAACACAATAAATGTCCAGCTGACGTTTAGACTAAGCAGTCTACATTTCTCAGAACCAAGAAACAAGCTTGAAAGTAGAAGGAACATAACAAAACTCAGATTGCTGCTCAATTTTCCCATTCTGTTTTAAATATAGCCACGATGGATAAATATTCTGTGACAGCATATTGATACACCACCAGAAATTTAGTGTTACTAAGCTCATCCAAGCTCTTTCTAACTCCTTAGATGATTGATTCCATCTGTTTACTGCCTACTTTCAAGCAGCACAGTAACATGTTATGAATTGACCATATTTTGCATAAACATATTTCTGTATGTTTATTCCTTTACAATAAGTTTCTAAGTGCGAATTTTTTAAATGTTATTGTATGTTTAATTTGCACAACATGAGGCTCTGATATACATATAGATAGTGAAATGGTTACTACAATCAAGCAAATTAACATATTCATCATCTCACATAGTTACTGTTTTGAGTGTGTGGCCAGAGCACCTAAAATCTATTATTTCGGCAAAAACCTCAAATGTAATACAATATTGTCTATAGCCTTCACTTACATTAGATCTCTAGACTTTTTCATCTTACATATCTGTTACTTTGTATCCTTTGACCTGCATCTCCCCAATTTCTCCCCCTCCAAACCACTGTTTTATTCTCTGTCTTTGTGAAATCAACTTTTTTTTTTTTTAGATTTCACATGTAAGTGAGATCATGCAGTATTACTTTTTTCTCTGTGTGGGGTATTTCACTTAGCATAATGTCCTCCAGGTTCATATGTGTTGTGGCAAATGTCAAGATCCCTTTCTTTCTTAAGGCTGAATGCTATTCCATTGTATATACACCACAGTTTCTTTATCCCTTCATCCAGTGATGGACACTTAGGTTGTTTCCATATTTTGGCTATTGTAAATAGTGCTGCGATTTTCGATTAACAATTTTTTTTAAAATGTGCCACTTCTCTGTCACCTTCTCAAGTAAAGTAAGCATGTTAAGTAAAGATTACAGAGCAAAAGTTGGTCACTGACTTTTTATCGTTACTATTTCCTCTGATATGCTCATGACCTTTTTCAGCTTTATATTCCCCTCTTTGTTCTCAGACAATTAGCTGTCAGTTCTACATATTAGGGTCAGGAAGCTTGAGTTTAAGTCCTGACTCCATAACTTCCTATTTCTATGTCCTCTGTAAGTTATGTCATTCCTCCCAACACTGAGATTTCCTCATCTCTAAAAGCAGAATGACAATATTGATGTATATAGTAATCACATTGCTTAGATATAATAATGAAAGTGAAAATAATTTTGTGTATGACAAAAACCAGCCATCAAAGGTTGGATGTCATTACTGTGGCTCATGGGCTCCTGCTCGTTTATTCCCCTCCTCCCCCATCCGCACCTGCTTATGATGTGGAGTCGGAAGCTTATTAAACCATGGATACAGTAGCGATGGGGTCACTCTTATGGATAAAGGACATTGACGGGCACTGGCAAAGTGCTGCAGCACTTTGACTAGGATTCAAGGAGACCAGGGTTTAAGCCCAGTTCTGCCACTGAAGCTAAGGCTCTGTATTTGGATACAAATTTACAAAGTTAAGAGACTGGATTCAAGGCAACTTTCAATTCTAATATAACTCTATTTTCTCCTTGGAGTTCTTTTGCTAACAATTTTCTGTTTCTTATTTGAGTCTGTGACTTCTAGATAAATGGGACATCATTCTCTCTCTCTTCTGTTCTAGGGAAGACAGAATAGTAGAATAGTTAATTACATGAATCCTGGAACAAGAACTCCCAGAGTTACTGTGTTACTCTATTACTGTGTGACCCTGGGCAAGTTACTTAAACTCTCTGTGCCAGTGTTTTCATCTGTAGAACAGGAATATAGCATTCATGTTCTACTGATAGGGATTTTTACGAGTTGATATATGTAAAGTGCTTCCACATAGAAAATGCTATGAAAAGTGGTTCTTAATATTAGATTTTTAGGACAAAAGGAGAAAAATCTATCAAAGTTCAAGAGAAACTCCTTTCTCAGGGCATTTTTAATTTAGTGAACTCATCTGAGCTACCTTTCTTCATCTCTCTCCATGTTTCAATACTTTAGAAAATTTTTCTCTCTGATCATAATCCCTGTCATGTTTTGCCTTTCCTGACTAGAATATCAATCCTTTTTGGTCTTTCTATATAAATTCAATCACATTCTTGTTTCCTTCTCCCCACCTCCCTCCCCCACTGCCCCCTCCCCCCACCACCAGCATTTCTATTGTGGATTTTCTCTTTGTGTGTTATGATTGGCGATATAATTTTTATTTCTCTCATTTGCCAAAAATCAATTAAGACCCTACAGCCTAGAAAATAATAGCTTCTATTGTAAGGGGCTATTCATGACTTACTCTACTAATAAGATGGATTAATGCTGATAATAAGCACTTCAATTAGGTGATTAGTTTTTAAAATCTAACCTTGTTGAAGAGTTATTTATGTTTATAAATAAGGTAGAGACAATCTATTCATAAGTGCTGTGAAAAATAGCTCCAGCAGTTCATCTCTAGGTTAGTATATAAGTGATTGAATTCAATGATGAAATTGCAAAGCAATTCAAATCCTTCTGGAATAGAAATTGCAATGTCTTTGCCAACAACCACCTGTAATAGAAGACATTCAAAATAATTGGCCATTTTCAAACAACTTTTCATTTTCAATGTGACATGTGAAGATTAAACAGAATTAAGTACCAACTGTAAGAGGTTTGGCTTTTTTTTTTTTTTTTTTGGTCCTAACATACTTTCAGGGTCAGAGTTGCAGAAACACAAGTCAGACTAACTAACATATTGGGGTTCCAATTGTTCAAGATGGTCTGGGATTCCTGCAGTGTTTCAGATGGATGGATTGCTTTCTACTCACAGGCTGTGTGTGATCAGCTTGGAATTAGTTGTTCATACGCTCTCCACGTGCACCTTAAAATAGCTCTTGGTGGGTGGATGGGTGAATAGTTGTGAAGACAGAAAATCAAGGGAGTCCCATGCCTTGATATAAAGCATTTAAATTCATCAAAGTTTAAAGAGTTGCTTACAGGGCCTGGCCCAGGTTTGAACTCTCCATCCAGAGAAGTCAAATGATGGAAGAGGAAGAGGAAGAGGAAAGAGAGATTTGGGGCATATCCTGACTCCCTCCCCCACCTCATTCCTCAGCTCTGCAGCTGCCTGACATGAGCAAATTTCCCCACCCTGAAACTGTTTTCTCAACTGATTATCAGGCAAACCTCCTTGAACATCATGAGCAGTGGAACTTAGGAATGGAATGCTGAGTATCTGAGCATGCTGTCCACGCCCCTGCAAGTTTTTCAAGTAGAAAAGCAGGGAGGAAAGAAATTATGTCAGTGCAATGAAAAATAGCTTCGGAAATCTTCCTCCAGGCAGCTTTATCTTTGCCCTGATGTGTCAGACTTGAACATTAATCAAACAACTGCATCACCTCTTTATTCCAAAGGTTCTCGGGGTTGTTTCCAATGCTGTGATCAAGAATCTTCCAGCATTGCAAACCCTCCTCCAATACCTGCCACTGGACCGAGTTTCTAAATATTTAATAATATGGAACATATCATTAGAAAGAAATCAACTTTGTCATGATGTTATTGCAATTGTCATACCAATCAAGTCATTATTAGACTGATGCAATCAAAGGTAAACATTAGGAGTGAAGACTCAAAGGGTAGTTTTATAAGTGAGATAAAGCAGTATAAATCAAGCAGGCTGAAGCTTTGTCTAGATAAATCAATTGAATTTTAAACTTACAGTACTTATGATGTTTTTATAATGAAAAATAGGCACATTTATTTATTTATTTATTTTAAATCTTTAAAATTTTATTTTAAAAAGCCTGTACAGTCACATGGTTCAAAAGTCAAAGGATACATAAAAAGGATTCAGTGACATGGCGAAGTCCCCTTTGGCTCCTGTCCCACAG
This sequence comes from Avahi laniger, assembly GCA_963575035.1. Taxonomy (NCBI): domain Eukaryota; kingdom Metazoa; phylum Chordata; class Mammalia; order Primates; family Indriidae; genus Avahi; species Avahi laniger. The sequence continues at coordinate 7,488 of CAUYSK010118558.1, read as the reverse complement.
CTATCCAGCTCCTCTCCTTAGAAGCAACCGCTCTATTAGCTTCTTGGTTGTCCTTCCTGGACACATGTATTTTTAAAGAATACATGTGTTTAGAAATGAGACTTCCTGTAGATATATCCACTATTCTTGGAATACTTCAAATAGTTATTCTTTTATTTCACATTCTTTTATTGGGCACTTTTAGAGTGCCAAATTGGATGCTGTTTGGACCAATCTGGCCAGTATTTTGGCAGGACCTGTGCTATGACGGGTAAGGACTCAACTCTGCGTATGGCCTGAGTTCTGAATCAGCTTCCTCAAAATAGTGATATGATTCTTGACAAAATGATTTGATTTCTGCATTAGAAGCCTTATTTACAAACACATGTCTTCAGAAGGCAGGACTCACACTCATAGTTGTTTGTAAAGGACAATGTTCTGTAATAATGTTCCAGAGGGTAGGGGTTGATCCCAGATAGTCAAATTTGCATAATTATGAGTTGAGTTGTAATAGCTTCTACTGTGTTTTAAGAGAAGTTGTGAGAAAGAGGAGAAAGATGCCTATTTTCAAAACTCATTCTGTTGTTCCCAAATGATTTGAATTCCAGTTTCTAGCCCAATTGCATCATGGCCTGAGGGGACTGTTGACTCAGACATAGGACAACCTTGGCCCTGAGAGACTTAAATCTAGGGAACAAAGAACAAAGAGAGACAGCCAGGAAGCTCAAAAGTGTCTGGATTTGGGAATCTGTTGCCTGATTAAAATTAAACCTGTTAGAAGATACATGAATTAAAATACTATTTGTATTTAGCTTATCTCAGGATGCAAATGCAGCATTGAAATTAGCTCCTCAGTGAAATGCCTGAGTGGTTACACTGTGGCAGAGCCTGGAGACTGTTCAGGAGGTTCTGGTTTTTGTCCCAGACAAACCACTCAGCCTTCCTGAATCTAAATTTCCCAGTGGTAAAAAGCAGGGGAGGGTGGGGAACGCCTTCTGTGTTCTTTCCAGCTCTGAGATCCCATCACTTCTGTACCTTATTCTACCACCAGTTTCTTAACAGCACAGCTTTGTTCGCCATTCTGGTGATCTCGAAATGCCCAGGGAATGTTTCTCCTGGAAGGAATTGAGGCATTGGAGTTTCAATGGCCAACTGGTTTGTAGTTTAAAATGTTTTATCCTCTAGGATTTTTTTTTTTTTTTTGAGACAGAGTCTCACTCTTTTTCCTGGGCCAGAGTGAGTGCCGTGGGGTCAGCCTAGCTCACAGCAACCTCAAATTTCTGGACTCAAGCAATCCTCCTGCCTCAGCCTCCCAGGTAGGTGGGACCACAGGCATGCGCCACCATGCCCGGTTAATTTTTTCTATATATTTTTAGTTGTCCGATTAATTTCTTTCTATTTTTAGTAGAGACAGGGTCTCGCTCTTGCTCAGGCTGGTTTCGAACTCCTGAACTCAAACAATCCGCCCGCCTCGGCCTCCCAGAGTGCTAGGATTACAGGCGTGAGCCACCGTGCCCGGCCCCTCTAGGATTTTGAATCAAAAACTATAACTATTACCATCTCTCAAAATAGCATATTGACTAAGCTCAGGATCTTTGGTGTCAAAAAGCCAGGAATCAAATCCCAGTTCTGTCACTTACTAGCTGTGTGACCTTGAATAAGTTATTGAAGTTCCGTGTGTCTCAGTTTACGCCTTCTAAAATCAAGGCAACAATAGCTATCTCACTGAACTTCTGTCAGTATTGAAATGAGATAAAATACAACCAGGCTTAGAGCAAAAGTTCTCTACAGGCTGGTGGTTTTTATTAGCAATTTTTTTTAATAGAAGGAATGACCTTTATTGGTTACAATGAAAAGTAGAAGAGGAGGGATACAACACCTCCTGCTCCTGGGGTGGTCATCACCCTCCAAAAGCTTATTAACAATCTCAGCATAATGCTGAAAAACCTAGACTTTGGGGTGCTGAAGACACCTCTGTGCTCCATCAGTAGTTAGCCATTTGATCTTGGGTGACTCGAGTTAAGCCAAGTTACTTAGACGCTCCAAGTCTCAGTTTTCTCATCTATAAAAAGGGGATGATAATCCCTCTCTTGATGAATGTTATGAAAATTAAGTGATATAATTAGCTAGCAAACTGCCCAGAACTCACCGGGCAAACTCTGTGAACAAGATCTGCTTTCATTAATTAGTATTGTACGCCACTGGAATATAGGCGGATGGATTAGTTTACTAGGACTGCCAAAACAAAATATCACAGACTGGGTGGCTCAACCTATGGAAATTATTTTCTCCAGTTCTAAAGGCTGGAAGTCCGAGATCAAGGTACCAGCAGGAAACTGTCTTCTTGTATCCTTGGCCTTTCTTCTGTGAGCCCACATCCCTGGCGTGTCTTCCTGTTCTCATAAGGACACATGTCCTACTGAATCGGGGTCCTATCTTTATGATCTCATTCAACCATAACTACTTCCTTAAAGCCCTAGTTCTTAATATAGTCATGTTGAGAGCTGGGCCTTCAATGTATGAATTCGGGGGAAAACAAAGAACCGGCAATCAGATTGCTGTAGATTAAGTCAAAAGCAAGATGTTGGAAACGGACCCAATGGATATAATCAGCTTTGCTGAAAAGTTTGACAGTGTAGGAGAGAAGAGAGGTTGTCATTATTTTTATCATTATTATGTCTGACGACTTTGAAAGAGAGAGTGTGGCAACGTGGAAAGAACGTAAGCTGTGGTATCAAAGACTTGGGTGTAAGTCCTGTCTCCATCTTTTTCCCGTGTGACATCTGGCCATGCATTTCTTCACCTCTATGAGATTGTCTGCATGTACGTGAAAAATGGACAAGTTTGCCTCATTGTGGGGGTTATTGTGACGATTAGAATAATGCCGATAAGACACCTAGCCCATTCTCCTGGCATATAGCAGGAGCTCAGTAAATGTTGGGTATTATATTAAAATCCCCTAAAATGCATGCTCTTGAAAGGTGGCTGAGTCACAACATGAATTCAGAGTGCCATGTGGAGTCACACTGTGCTCCCCACAGGGTTTGCCTCCAGGAATCAGAGCTGATTTGGTTTGGTGGCGATGCTTTTTAAATTTATCATTTGCTGGTGATTGCTGATGATTTCAGGTGTGTTTTTAGAGCCTGTCAGCCTCCTAGAAATAGAAACGGCCCTTTGGCATGTAGGAGTCATTAAGAAGTAAGGTACCAGACAGCTGGAAAAAAACAAGAGAGCTGCAGGCAGACACTTCAAGTGTGGTACTTTTTGAATATTGTATGTGATGATCATCCTATCACACACATACTTAACTCACTCATATTGATCCTCCAGCCCTGCGCCTTTTCTTCAGACTTGGCATCTGCAGAGGAAGAAATCTGTGGGTAGTGTGGCTCAGACTGCTGCGCAGTACAAAGGTCGAGAGGTTAATGCGCTGTTTTGTTTCTTTCCGGTAGAAGAGTCACTAGGTCTAGACAAGTTACGCTGTGATTGAAAGACTGCTCAGAAAATCTAATTGCAATTCTCTCTACTTTTGCCTATGCTGTGTTTCTCGGAATATTGAAGAGAGAACACAGTGATTCTAAAGAAGACATTTAATGTCCACCAATAACCTGCAAACTTCAGTTTGAAAAATATTTCCCTAGAGGGAAGCCGAAGTTCAAGGGGCTCCAGAGGAATGGAAACTTGAGTAGCAACATCATTTATTAGCCAAATCATTCTTGAGTGACTGTGGTGTATCAGACTCCATGTTAGGTCCAGAAGATACACAGATATGTAAGACATTGATCCTGTCTTCAAGGAATTCACAATGGAGAAAACAAACATGAACAGATCATAAGGTTTTGTTATACCTGCTGTATAAGAGGAAGGATGTGGAAACTCTGACCAAGAAGTCATCCATTCCGCATAGTAGGACAATCCAGAAAGGCTTCAGAGAGGAGGTACTAATATTTAAATAGGATCATGGAAGATATATAAATTTTAACAGGTAGAAAAGGAAAGAACATTTTGGGTTAAAGAAATTATACTGTAGATGATTCCAAAGAAGCTTACATCAGACATTTTTCGAGAAAGCAGAGTCGTTCTATCTGGTGTTATCTACTTGCATGAGCTCTGTTGCATGGCATTTCTTCCTGCATTGACAAATACAATAATATAATATAGTTCACATCATCTCATCAACAGCAATGTTTAAGGAGCGACATTTTCCTTCATTCTCTCTGTATCTCAGGACCCATTGAGTAAAATCAACCTAGTTGTTCAAATGAAGAAGGAGAAAATTGAAGGAGCCCCATTTTGGCTTTCGTTATTTTCCCTCTAAAGCCCAGCCTGAGATCAATTTGTTCATGTCTACTTGGCCTTTTTCCAGCTACTTTTTAGCTCTTCCCACATATGTTAGGTGCACATTTACTTACTTTTTCACCAATTTTATTCTTGTTAACTCAGAGTTATTCTTGGCATTCCCATCTCTTCATGTCTTTTTCTATTATTCTTATTCATCCATCACTATTCTGAAGCTTTTCCATGTCACTGTTTCCACATAAATTATTATAATGTGAAAACTACAAACCAGATGTTTACTTTTATCTCCTGTTACTCATTTTACAAATACAGTCATTCCAAGTATTCATTTCATCACTATTACTGTCTTTTTGTAAACTCCTTGATGGTAGTAATTAGGACATATCAAGATGAAGGATCCTCTGCCCTTCTTTTCCTTGCTGAGTGAGAGCTCTGGCCACTCAATTCTCTCAGTGAGGCAGGACAGTACCCAGGTGCAGATATTAGCAAGAGGTAGTACTATTCGTGTTAAAAATGGTGTGACTTTGGCAAAAATGGCTACATTTATAACTGACCCGTTGGACAAGGGATTGGAGGTCCTAGAAGCTCTGGGACCAGAAAAGCTGAGAAGTGACTATTTTCCTTAGACTTTCTTCTCTGAGTCTAGAATCTGTAGACAAGAGATAGAATATATTAATAAAGAGGAAGGCCATGGCTTCATACTGAGCCTGGATGTTTTTGTTCCACCTGAGTTCCTCATCTGAGGTGAGGACTGGTTTACACAGCAGAGAAAATTCTCTTAGCCCCCTACCTGACCCCATTACAAAGAAGCTGGGCTGAAGGATACAATCCTTTGAGACACAAGTACCCAGACCCTGACATATACCCAACTCTTTTAAACTTGTGCTCCATGACCACAGAGTAAATGTGCAGATATTACCAGATGTTATCTGAAGGAAGAAAAGATTCTATGGACAAACACCTTTGGAGTCAATTGGGTTAAGCAAAATACACAAAGTTAAATGGAATTTTTTGTTGTAGATCCTCTCAAATCTATGTATTAATAATTCAATATTTTGTTACAAAACTATATTAAAGTTTAAGCATTTCCTAAACATATAATTCTTTTTGCATAAAGTGTCCTTGAGAAATTCTTGTGTAAGTATAATTCACAAAGCAAAGCACAATATTTTAAAGCTTACCTATAGCTATGGGCTCTATTGCGTACAAAATGGGGCCTAAACAGAAGATTCTGTAGGCCCCCCATCCATCCAGTACTCACCTATAAAGCCAGGTTTATGTCCATCAAACTGTCTGCTGGTTCTTTTACCCATGTTTGCACCTGATCTGAGCATTTTATTTGTAGCCCCAGGCAAAATACCTTGATTTCGATGGAATCCTTGGACAGTACAGCAGAGTTCTGTCTGGTAGTTGCATGATACATAGGGTGATACCAATTGTTATTAAACAACAATTCCATTTTTATAACTAGTATTTAGTATATACACACAGATTTGAGATTGGATTGTTGGTGATTTTTTTACATGTTTCAAACTGCACTGTAAAAATGCTAGAATTGCAATGTTCATATTAATGACTAGAACATGCAAAAAAATATCATGTAGAAGTATCTTAGCTTAAAACTGTTAAATTTGGGAAATGTAAAGACCATCATTGGCATTGTGAGGATTCTTCCTCTGTGGACAAATCATGTGCATCTAGCAATGGTTTCTTCCATTTTCCTGTGTTGCTGTGTATAGCATTTGTGAGCAGTGACCTGCCTTAAGACTCTTTTTGGTTTGCTCCACAGACAGCGTGGAAGATGAGCTGGAGATGGCCACCGTCAGGCATCGGCCTGAGGCCCTGGAGCTTCTGGAAGCCCAGAGCAAATTCACCAAGAAAGAGCTTCAGATTCTCTACAGAGGATTTAAGAATGTAAGAACTTTCTTTTTGACTTTACCTTCACACAGTTCTCAAAGGAGCATTGAGAAGTGAGAGGGGAAGAGGGAAGATATATCTTTCTGTGAGAGTCCCATCATCTGTGCATTTCATACTGATTCTCCCTAGATATGAATACAGTCGATGTCCATTTGGACTTTGATTCACTTTGGCACACCAATGCTGGTATAATATAGTCGCCAGCAAGGATGGGTAATGGAAAAGGTTTACTCAATTCAATTTGTAGTTGGGATTTTTTTCTTATTTAGCTATAATGACATCATTTCAATAAGCTCTAATTGTTTTTTTTATTTTTTAACTATAGTCTGGTGCTTGACTTGAATCTTGGACATAGACAGGGACCCAGGAAGGAACCTATTCCCTGCATTGGAGAAAAATGACTACAAGTTTTGTAGTCTGTAAAGGACCATGTTGTCAATGACTCTCCACCATAAGTGTCCATAGCTTGGCTCTGTGTCTGGTTCTCTGTGATCCAAGTATACACATGGCCCTCTGTCCTTGGAGAATCATCTTCAAAAGTAATAACTGTCCATGCATACCAAAGGGTGAGGGTGAGAGACAGTGAGTGGATCCAGGGAGGCTGTGAGGCACACTCTCTTACTGAATATGGTTCCTGTTTAGTAAAATAAACTAGATGCTGCAAGTTATTCAAAAGCCAGAGAAGATACACTTCTGTCCTCAAGGAGCTCACAATCTAAATAGAGAGAAGACTTGCGTTCATGAATCTATTTAAAAACAATTCATACTTAAAGGTATCAAATGTTTGTATATCAACTGGCATGTGTGCCCCAACGTATATTTTGTTCTCATAGATATGGAAAGCAAAGTAGCTATAGGTGCCCCTGGAGATCCAAATTAAATTACTTTGATCTCTTCCCAAACACACCCACTAAGAGCCCCAATTCCATGGCTGTAGAAGTCTATAGTGTACAAAGATTTCTGCTAAATCTGGCCTCTTCAAATCTGACTACCTCAACTGCTGCCTTTGTCCAACCTCATGCAGACCAGAGAAGAAACTCTACCTCTTCTTTGTAATCGACAACAAAAAATTTACTCAGAGAATTTGTTACTCTAGTTGACTCTGCAGAATATATTTATAGGATTTCATCATACATATTGCACACAAGCTCCTGCCATCTCTGTGACTGAATGGGGTCTGTCTTTCTCCCATTTTTCTCTTCACCCCACTCCTTGCTCTGGACTTTCTAAATTTTTCTCCCCCCATTATGCAGAGTACCTTCCTTTCTTCTCCAAAACATAGTCTTTTGCAAA